>KQ435859.1:1617962-1636069 GCA_001276565.1 Melipona quadrifasciata
AATATTTCAGCGGGGTCTCGCTGCCTTTTGCTCGCCCCTGCCCGAACCCCCTCCCGCTTCTAGGGGCACTTCCGGGGTCAAGATTCACGAGACACGAAAAAGTAAGGGGCGGAAAGGGGAAGAAAGAAAGGCGACAAAGGCTGAGCGAAAGAACGGGCCAGGAAAAGATAAATTGGGATCGCGGATGTGCCCTTGTAGGAGCACTGCGCTTACTCACCCTTTTTTGGCGATATTCCTAATGAATACGCGCGTGTTTAACCGGGGGAATTGTTTGCTGGAAATTCGAGGATCTTCGAGAACAAACTATAAACAGATCGCGCGTCTCTTGCATCTTGCGTGATAATAATTGCGGCGAGACTTGAGGATTTTTATTTCATTTAATCCTTTCGATACGGCTTCGTCTTTGGCCAACTACAGCTGGACAGTTTAATCGTGAATACGTTGCCAGTGAAGGGAACTAGGACGCAAACGCCACTTCACCGGATATGGAGCGTAACAATTAAGTTTTGCCGCGCAACGTAACGAATTGGTAGGGAGAAATCACACCTTAACACGTTCTGCAGTAATAAAACTTTGTAAAATTGTTCAATAATATAATTTTGATATGAAATACTTCAAAACAGCGGTAGATATATAAACCTACGATTTTTACAATAGTTGTAAATTAGAATTCTTTATGGACGACTGTCAACGAGTGGACTATAGTTGTCGTTAGTAAAGGGTTAAAAAATTTTGCAGACAACACTCGTCAACATAACGTGTTCTACATAACGTATTAAAAAAAAAATCAACCAAAATAGAACAAAAATATACCAAGATACGGTGCATTACTTTTCAATTGTGTACCAACATTCGACAAAATACGCATGCCCACTCCGATTCAAACCAATTGACTAGGATTCGTAATTCAAATATTTCCATTGATAGTATTATAGATCAAAGATCAAGTGAGCTTTCGATAGTATCCGTGGAAAAATGCAAAGATCCGCCCGCACGGATATTCGAGCTGGATCGTCGCGAGAACCCGACACCGGGGGTGGGTTCGGTCATAAATCTCGCGACCCGTAAATCGTGCATAAACGTAATCGGCGAGCGGCCAGGGTACAGGATACAGGGAGCCGTGAATCCGTTACTCATCGAGCACTTGCGATTTCCTAACTGTCGGTAGCTGGATGTTCACATCCTCCTCTCGAAGTTGCGAGAACACGCGTTGTCGATGCGCCTTCGAGCGAGAGATCGGCACATGTTACACAGTTCTCGGCACCCTGGCGCCTGCGGACAGGTCCGACCGATGCGAGACGGACAAGAGAGAGGCACACACGAGCAGAGAGAGAGAGAGAGAGAGAGAGAGAGAGAGAGAGAGAAAGTACCGTGGAGTACGCGTTTGCGGTTTACCGCGTAGCATTCAACGTCGCGACGGACGGTTGGCCGTCGACGCGACGTAGACGTCGCGGACGTTGGGAAATATACTGAAGGATAAAGTCTCTGGAGTAAGAGGAAGAGGCTCGACAATGGCCTTAATGCGACTGAATGATGATACGTAACAAACCTTATTCAACAAAAAGTTTCGGTCGGCAAATTGAATCCAGAGGGCTTGGACTATCTATCTCTCTCCCTTTCCCTCTCCCTCTCCCTCTCCGTGCGCGCTCGCGTTCTCGTCTCACCCCGAAAGGAGGTGTGGAATAAGATCACGGCACGACCCGTTGATCGTGTGCGTGCAGCGGGGACCGAGTGGCGATGGTCGCGCGCGCGCGCAAGAGAGAGAGAGAGAGAGAAACGGGCGGGAGAGCGAAGGAGAGCCGCGATCTTTCGGATGGTTCGGGCGAAGCGCAGCGGAAGGGATGGAAGGGCGGTCTGCGCACGCGCGGCTCGCGGCGGAACAGCTTCGCGCGGCGACGCTCAGTCTCGTCTGTCGCAATCCAGTGCAGATATACGTGCAATTACCCTGTCAACAGTGCTTAAAATCTCTTCTCTGGTGCTCGTGGCGTTGCTCCGCGCACGGTGATCGATAACCGATTCGCCGTCCGATATCGCCGGCCGATCGATCGATCGATCGATCGATCGTTCGTCTTTCGTAGATTTGCGCGTTGCGCTCACGCTGCACACGCGAACGCCGTATCTCTCGCGCGTCTCGCGGGCCACGTGAAAGGGGAAAAAAAAAAATAAACGTCCCTCCGCCGTGCTGGCGGTTCGCCGCGATTCGAATTGCCGCTGTCGCCACCGCCGCCGCGATCCTCCGCCAGTGTAGCCTCGCGATCAGTCGGCACAGCACGCCGCGCACGGTGAGTTTGACGTCTCGACGTTCCCGGAGGTAACCGGTGTGTCGAGATCACGGTTCCGTACGGGGATAACGGGAGGGGGTGGCGTGTTCACCGCCCGCTCCGACTACCATGACTATCTCGTGAGACCGGTGTAAATCAGTTCTCGGTTGCACGTTGCCAGAGAGATCCTCCATGCTTTCCTCCGCGTTTTCGTAATTCCGACGCGAAAAGGGGAAACACAAGCACGGTTCGCGAGTGGAGTGCGCCCGAAAATTGTGTGCGAACGAAAGGGAGAAAGACCAGTGACTCGGAGGGAGAGAAACGCGGATTCGAGATGACTCGCCACCTGTGGCTAAGAGCGGCGTTCGCTTTCCTCGTGATGTCAGGTAAGCTGTCGTCGCGTTTTGCACGACGAATTTGGACGGGCCAAGTCCGGAAGACGGGACATGTGCGGACCGTGTACGTGAATCGCGATGCGCGTGTGAATGTGAGTTGACGCGTAGGACGCGAGTAATGTGACAAAATGACAAGGATTTCCCGCTGATTCTCCCGCTCGCGTGTCAGAAACGTATTTCACGCGCGACGTGTCGTTACCCTTTTTTCCACGGCGCGTTGTCCGGTGTCTCGCCGACGCGAGTCAGGGGACAGCGAGTCGTTTCTCGCGTTACCTTCGGCCAGCTGGTGACTTCTCCAACGAGGCGAAAGTAGGGGAATGAAGTAACGGAGAAAATATGTCCCGGGACGGCTGTTTGCTTGTGCTGCCGTGGGAATCTTTTTTTCATCGTTACGCCGAAAGCGCGAGACGAGCGGACAAAAGGAAGTACGCTGGTTTAGGCAGAGCAAAGAAATGATCTCTCATTCTAAAACCGGGCGTGCAAAGGAGTGCGAAAGGCGGAACACGGCTTTACGACTTTTCGTTGTTGTCCCGATTGAATCGCTGAAATTGTTCTCACACACACACACACACACACACACACACACACACACACACACACACACACACACACACGCACACGCACACGCGCACCCACATATACACACACAGAGGTATTGGGGAAGCGAAATTTCGAAGAAAGTAGAGGTACGCGTCGATTCATTTGCATCGAAGGACAGAGAGTACCGGAGAGTATTTTCCGGTGGTCTTGTTCCCGTGAGAATCGTGCAGGAAGAGGGAACCAAGAGAGACACCAAGTCACACTGGTCGACGAACTTTGTCGCGGTGATACGAGAGTGGAGTTTACCGTGTTCTTCGCCATTTGCCTCGAACGAGATTCTCTCGTTCGTAGAAACCGCGCTTACGTAGACGCGTACGTATATACAGACGGAATTACTGTTTAAACCCGTAACGTGAGATTGCTCGATGATTTCGTACGAATGGCCGGCAACGGTCGAGTAACGACCTCGAAATTGACAAAGGAAATTCCGGTGCTCCGTACAATCAGAGTTCTTTGGAAATGCAAATCGATTTCATTTCTCTTTGGGACGATTTCTACGCGTAACGGTGCTCTTTGTCTGGTGGCTCGATATCTCGGTTCTCTGCTCTGTCTCTCATCCCCTCCCCTTTTCTCTCTCTCTCTCTCTCTCTCTCTCTCTCTCTCTCTCTCTCTATCTCTCTATCTATCTATCTCTATCTCTATCTCTGTTTCTCTCTGCCTCTTTCGGTTTCTCGAGAACGAAATATCCTATCTGATAGACACAAACCCTAACGAGTCTCCCTGTAATTAAGAAGCTATTATTGCGTCGGCATTTATCGCGTCTTCTCTGCCGACGTTCGACGGACGATCCCTCCCAGGGAACCACGCGCTCATTTGGGGTGTTGGCTCGTTTGCCTTTGGGCGGAAATTCAAATCGCCGGCGAAGACTTTAGACTGGTGGTGTGGCAATTCCCTTTTCGTCGTGTCTCTTTCTTCCCCTTTCTCTCTCTGTTTCTCTCGATCCGTAGCTTGATTACACTCGCGAAACTTCGTTGTCGTCGTCGTCGTCGTCGTCGTCGTCGTCGTCCTCGTCGCTGTGTAAACTCATTTGATTCCGTGTGCCGTGCTTTTTCCGACGATTTCCAACGGTCGCGGTCCTGCTTACTTCTGGCAGCCTCGCCTCGTTCCATCGCGGCGAACGAGCTAAAGTCGGCTAGCTTTTCACGGTACGGATGCTCGAGGATACGGGAGGAGAATTCACGCTTAGCCTTGTACATTGTTAAGACCGGATACTTGACTAAGCTGCGCCAAGAGAGAGAGAGAGAGAGAGAGAGAGGGAGAGGGAGAGAGTCACTTTTGACTGCCTCGGTCGAGTGTAATCTCTGCGGTTGACTTGTGCACCGAGCGAGAGCAACGATTTACGACACATTAACGGGCCGCGGCTCCTACTTCTCTCTCTCTCTCTCTCTCTCTCTCTCTCTCTTTCTCGCGACGCAAACTTTACAGAGTGACTTAACTGAAGCGAGCGTGCACCGAGGGCACCGTGGCAACCCTCTTTACCGTCCGACGATCCTTGAAACTCCTCGACGCCGCGTATTAGCAAAGCGAGCCCCGCTATCAGCTTCGGTAATAATCGGGGCTCCGAACGACACGCGTTAATCCCGAGATCGAGAAACCTCAAACTGCTCGTCGACGGTTTATCGTTGTGATGGATGAGCTTACTCCGGTTAAGAAGCCAGAATCGTAAGTGGCGGAGTGTATACGCTCGAGCGTGCGCCGGCAACTAACTTTGCTGCTGATAGCCGGAGGAGTGAGATCGCTCTGTCAGAATTACGTAGACTCGCGGGGCTGATTCGATTAATTACCAGTGTGGTAATTTCAGGATCAAGTCTCTCTTTTCTATCGACAACGACGAAGCGTGAGATTTGGAAAATTTTTTCGTTACTCTCCGCATTGTGAATCGTAGAATTTCGTTTGTAACGCTGACTCAACTCCGACAATAAGAATCGTCACATCTTCCATCAGATTGTTGGAAACTTACGTGAAAGAACGTTTGAAGATACATTGGTTCAATCGGCAATACCAATTCGTGAAATCGCGTACGTATTTGTTACGTCGCGCCATAACGAAAGATAAATGGCGAAAGAATGTAAAATTAATCGGAATCCCCGTGTCAACGTTAAACTCTGCGACAGCGATTCGTGCAAAAATTCGAGAGAAACATTCGCTATTCAGTTTTTCACGCGAAACTACGGGATATTGCGTTGTTACGGTATTGACGCTGTTGTTCGAGCTAGCGTGTAATATTTCACAAGGATTAGAAGTATTTTACCTTCGGTGGACGAAACGACTAAATTTTAATTAGAAAAATATGTTTTTCATTCATAACCGTGAATTACGATTCCGCAAATTACGCAGCTTTGCACGTCACGTGTTGCGCACTGCTCGTTCGACAATTGTTGTTTAAACGCGAACATGTGCAAAAATGGCGTACCGTGTGCTTCTTTGATGTTTCTAATTTATTTACCGCCGTTGTTTCGCTATTGTTGCGCCGGCGAATTTCTGGAGATCGTTAGTTCCTTGTGTATAAGTAATTTACTGTTGTAATTATCGTGCCGTCAATTACGTTCGATTGTTCTTTGGACGGTGGCGTGCCGAAGAAAGGATTTTCAGCTTGAATAAATGTAAATGACGTCTCGACGAAGCAATAGCCCCTGGCTTTTTTCACTTTGTCGGATAGAAAGCCACGTAAAAAGGGGCAAATAGTAAGTCCACGTTCTTCGTGTCATTAATAATCGGTTCTCCAACCGCCCAACAAACATTCGGAATGCTATTAATATTGTTTTAAACTCCCGTTGCTCCTATTGCGAAACAGAGACTCGTCCACGTACCTTTGAAAACTGTTGTATCTCGTGTGAAAGTCAAAACTATATTTTTCTCAGCCTACGACGTACAAATTATTCTGCTAATGGGTTCTTTGTCGATTCATGCCCGATGAGACTCGGGATGAATAATTGATTTTTTCAGACGTCACATTCGAGCGAAGCAGTTTCGTGCCACGCGTGTGATGTATCGCGTTGGGAAAGCAGCAAAGGGGCGTGATTGATTACGAAACGTACGAAACGCTTCAAAATTTCGATATTTACACCAATGCTTATTAAAAATTAACGTACGATGTGAACGATGTAACAAGCGTTTGAGATTTGTTGTTTCATTGACAGACACTGGACTGGTTTAAACACCTTAAACTCCATTAACTTTCACGTACGTTTCGAAATTTGTTCCAAACGTTTCCAACAATCGATCAAATACTCGACTCTCGCAATCACTGTCACAGTGAAATTTAAAAATATACACGGAAGAACAAGAAAGGGGGGAAAAATAATTCGCAACCGAATCTAACGAACTTCAAGGCCAAATCGCTGAAAAAGCTTTCGCGCAAGGGGTGCAAAAAGAATCCTCTCCCGTGATCTTGCCTCGTGTAGTTTGTTCGCGAGAGACTCTTTCACCGAGGAAATAACGAGGACGATCGACAAAAAACCAAGGCGAGGAAAAGCGCGGTTGCGTGAATGTAACTACGTGCGATGGAGGTTCTCGCGATACGGTGGTTGTTACGGTGGTCGCCACGAACGCCCGCGCCGCGCCGCGCCGTGGAGACGCGCATTTACGCCGCAATGGAAATCCAAGAAAGCCGCTGGGTTTCATTCAAAGCTCGCCTGTTTTTTTTTTCTTCTTCTTCTTCTTTTTCTTCTTCTTCTTTCGTTGCCCCGAAGAAGTCCGCGAACCGTGAGATGCATTCAGCGTATCCCGCGGGGACTTTCCCTGGCTAATGCGAGATGAAATTACAGCCCCCCGGGGTTCCGGTCGACAGTCACGCCGTCTACTCGAAAGACACTGGCCTAGCTCCCTCCTCTGACTCACTCAGTCAGCTTCTCTTTCAACTCTCTCTCTCTCTCCGACTCTTTGCTTCGTCCTGGTCCTCCTCCTGGTCCTTTCCAATGCTCGTACATAAGACAAGAGGCATTCGTTTCAACTCGTTTTGGTCGCTGCCCTTGCAAAAAGCTCGCCCTTAATCCTCGACGGGGGCTGGCCTTCGCCGTCGCGCGGAGTTTCAAACAGGAGTCTTCTGGTTATTCAGGGAGAATATTCTCCCAGCTTTAACGAGATAACTTGTACCATTACGATCAAGGATTGACGGTGCGCGATACCATGCTCGATCGCTCTTCTTTCTCTCGCATTCACCAGCATCCTGCGATCTGCTTCTGTCGTCAGTTTGGAGCACAATGGAGCAGGATATTCGAACAAACGTGGAAGTTTTTAAATTATTTTTCTCGTTGCAGAGAGGTATTGTGACGAGCAATAATTTTTGAAATTTCCAAAAAGGAAAAACGGACTAGAAATGCTAAAGAGGCAATTTTACTGATATCGTGATGAAATGATCTAGGACCAGTCGGACTTTCTCTTTTTATAATTTGCTGATATATAATTACAATGAACGTGTACGTTTGGCGCTGCGTGATGCGATGTATAATAGTGTAGTATCCAAACGGACGCCTAGAGTGAAAGCTATATATTAACGACGTGAGATATCCTAATTCAGATAAACCAGGCTTCTTATTGCTTCTTACGAAAGTTTAAAAAATGGTGGAGGATATTATTTTTCCAGAGATTGAAACACTTGAAATGTACCATTAACTCTTGCATATCATGCTTGTTCTAACAAACGCGCAATAATCGCGTTAACGATTGCTTTAAATTTAAACGACATCGCATAATCAACGAAATTTTAAATATCATTTGAATACTGAAATTACTTTCAATGCTAAAATGATACTTTGTAAATAAATTGCTGGTAGATGATACGAAAAACGTTTGTCGAGGGCAAATTACTCATTAAAAATGCCTCCCTCCAGTGAAAATTTATAACAAAATAATATGGGCAAAGTATGCGTAAAAGGGACGAAAAGCGAGGACAGACGACGACGAAAGAAAAGAGCAAGAATGGAAACCTTAATCGAAAGGTAATAGCGGAAGGGTGACTCGAACGAGACGCTCTGGGCTTACAATCGAATCTTTATACGAACGTGCAAGGTGGTTTAGAGGTAGTTGGCGAAGCAATTAGATGGGCTAGGTATTCTTGCTGTGAATTACGACGTTCTATTAAGAACGTACTCGCTGCCTCTGAACGTAATTGTTTGGTTAACGTAGAAGTAAATGGAAAGTTTTCTGAAAAGAGCAGTTGTGCATCATCGGTCGGATTTGCCCTCGTTTCTTCTCGTGTCTCGTTCTTCCTCCGCGAATACAGCAGAGAGTGCTTGGTTCATTAATTGAATTTACACCCATGGATATGTAATTGAAATTACATTCGCAGAATATACGCGAAATATATATTAAATATATGTGGTAAACGCGTACGGATGGAATCCTTATCCTGGAAACGTGATATTTATTTGAAATTTCTCTGTTCCAATATAATAAATGGAAAGTGATTTATAGCTGAGAATTTTACGCGTGCGTGCGTGTATTCGTGCGTATCCGTAGATTAAATTATATTCAAGTTAATTGATATTGAATCTGTGAATTGAGAATTCGCGCACGTATTACGAAAAACGATCTAAAATTCTAGTGCGACCGGATATAATTCCTTCTTTCAGTTTAACTTTCGTCGATGTTTGACACGAGAGTCAAATCTCGCGACGTCGTGCAATCGCGACTCGCGAATTGAAATGCGACAATAATAACAATTTGTTTCTGCGTCGAGCAGCCTCGCGTTCCATTAAAAATGTATTTATTATTTTTCTAAAGGCATCTCGCGATCCACGTGTGCGGTGACGTTTCATTTCGAGGCGACCGAATGTTTAATTACAAATTTCATTTATTGCAAATTCCAATATTTTCGTTCCGTATTGTCGCTCTCGTATTGATTGCAAAATGTTTGCGAGTAAATGTTTACTTAACGTGATATGATAAATGCGCGCCAGCGCGTCTATACGTGCATTTAGCTTCAAATGTGTTGCGCGCGAAACTAAATTGTATTATTTCGCGCGGCATTGTCTCCTTACAATTTATTTACCCGGCCGGATCAATGGCGAGCAGAAACGATCTCGAAACGTGTTCTCGCTGTACTCTTTTGTCACTTTTTCCATTTTTTTTTTTTTTTCGTGCGAAAATATGCGCGACACGTTAATGGGAAATTATCGAAAAGGATCGGCGATCCTTGTGACGGGGAACGTGAAACATTACATTACGTTATAATAACTCATTGGGAAGCACATTTTCAAGTTAGCGCGGAACGATGTTTATGAGGAACTCTACGACTCTCGCCACTTTGCGCCAGCCACTTTGCTGAACCTTGTACATCTATAATACAAAATAATCGCTGGACCGTGAATATTTATGCAATTTCATATTCTACGAGCATAACTACGGGAATGGAGCCGCGGCGTGCAGATTTGCCTCGCTCGCTGAATATTACAACGAGTGCTACTTTACTTTGGATATTTAAGACGCATTTTTGCATATTTAAATCCTGCCTCCGTAAACGCGTAAAAAGATCGGGTTCGCATCGGCTGCGCGATGTGCGTTAAAATTTCGCCGACAACGGCTGGCAAATTTATATTTACGAACGCGTGTCGCTGAGCGGGAAAACGTCGGTGTCTGAAATAAATCTTTCAATGGCGCACTGGGGCGGCATCGTCGAACGTAAACTCGCTCGGTAAATACACCGATGCCCGTAGATGCAAATAAACTGGCTCCGCTGCTATCGCAGCTCAACGCAGTTGTCAAAATCACCCGTTGACGCTAATGATGAAATTTATCGCGAGGTAATGCGCGTGACCGTGTTGGGCTTTTGATCTACGTTTTTAGATTCGGCGGTATGTATTTGGGCGGGTGGAGGTTTCGTTCCCGAAACGAAAACGCGCGTGCGAACACGCGGTGGGACGCGAGCAAGTGGACGCAAGAGGGCCGTAAAGAGGAGAGACTCGGAGAAACGGAGAGAAGTAAAGGGACGATCGCGTAATTTTAGAATCGTCCGTGAAACGTAAAGAGACGACCAGCCGTACGTCGAGGGTGAAGATGGGTTAATAATATACACGAATGTCCAACTGGCGCGAATGCGATAATAAACGATTTGACGTGTACGAGCACGCGCCCGCGCGTTGATACGACACGACATTCCTGGCCAACAGTGAGAGATTATTATCATTAGAGCGTGTTTCTTGAAAGAGGGGATCGTAACGACCGTCCACGATTCTTCACTTTCATACCGTAAGGTGTGTCGTGTCGTTAAGGTGTTCGGTGTTTCTCTTCGGATGGAAATAGAAATGGTAATTGAAGGGAGAGCGGAAAGATTTTGACGCCTCAAATATCCGTTCGATACGTGTTAAACAATTTTTGTGAATGCGTCTGCAATTATTCTCGACAGAGAATTCTCACGTGTTAGTTCGAGACGTATCTGATCGAAAGATGATTTTACACAATGCCTCGGACGATCAGACATCGATTTTATTTATATCCTAAATGTAAATTGCTTTACCTTTAGTTTCAACGCAGTCAAGGTTCTTTCATTGTTTTTGTGCTGCTTGATTTGAGCGAAAGTTGCAGACGCGTCCTTTTAATTTAACACGATCAACGTTATTATAATTAAATAATCGAATTGGTCTTCGCGAAGAAGATTTTTGATTATCATTTTGATGATAGAACGTAAACCTGGTATTTCCATGCATAATAATTTTTTGATAGGAAAACGTTTTTTTAAATTTGCTTGGAAAGGTGAACGAGAAGAAGGTATTCTCATTTCTTTCGTGTCAGAGACCAAACCATGCCGGGGAGCAGCCTGAGTCTCGTCACAAGTCAAAAAAAGTAAAATGGATTTGCGGTTTGCACGAATGCTGACTGGGTTTTTTAAAACACCGTTCTTTCAACACGCTGCAATTAGATGCAGAAACGAATGAATCTGGTTGGTGTCGATCACGTATCCAATCTTTCTAAACGTGAAACGATCATTTCAAAATTAATACAAAGTGACGAAATAACAACGGTTATACGTAAAAGGACGGAATACCTGTACGAATAATTAGTCAATTTATCGAAATTGAATTCCAAATAGTTTCATTAACCGTATAATCGTTTTATCCGTGGAATATCCCGTTTGCTTTCAAGTATTATATTTCCCTATAACAATATTTCAGTGCTATTAGCTGCTTTAAGTCGTATTTGTTGCAGCGTGTTGTAACGTCTATACCGTTCTAATATCATATGCTGTATGGGAAACACAGTATGTTTTATTATAATGCCTCGTTACATCATAACTGCAGGTTCGATAGCTCGCATCATCGAATCATCTACAAAATTTCTCTCCTGATTATTACAGAATTTGATATTCAACGAAATCCAATAATTAAATATATTTTTGTGTTGAATGCTTTATTCAGATTATTTCCTGCTCGCCATTAACTACTTTTTACTTTCAACGCAAATCTCTCATTTTCTAGTTCCATAATTTTCAAAAGCTACTTATACAGAAACTCACCTTCCTCGACACTACCAGTACTAATACTAATTAAAAAGTTCTTCCTGTTATGCTTTTCTATGCTCCATTACTCTTCCGTAAAGCTCTCAAACAAGGGTTTAAAAAAATAATTTCCCAGCAAATTCAAAAATTCCAAAAAATATTTTACCCTTTCCTACCCTCTCTTCCATAGCAACCTCCATTTCATCTCATTTCCAGCTTTCATTTCACCATCAGAAAACTACCTGCAACGAAATAGTCTTCCTAAAACAATTTATTTATATTCGAACGATTCTCTTCCTCCCGTTGTTATATTCTTCCTCCCATCCTCTCCAATCAGACAACGCGTAACCTACAGTTGGAACAGTTTTTGCCGCGCCATTCGATTTTTTTTCTTTTTTCTCCGCCTGCATCGTTTTAAAGCGAGCAGCAGAAACCTGACTAGTTTCGGTACATATATTCATCAGAGCCGGTGGTGTTTGCTCTTTTTGTCGAAGACGTTCGTTCGCCGTACAGCGAACGGTTTTTGGAACCGCGAAAGAGAGAATATATTTTAGCGGTGTCAGGAGCAACGGTCCGCAGTTCGAGCGTGGCTGGATATTACCTCATTCTCGCGCGGCCTCGCGCAGCGTCTCGCCCGTATTATGAGCCCGCCTACATGCGTAATGGTTGTCTCGCTTGTAAAAATGCTCCCGTAAACGAAAACTTGGAGTCTGCGGTTTATTGGCCGAGCTCGTGACTCGTTCCAGCAAACGCGACCACCGCCGTCAGGCCATCCCGAACGTCAGAATAGTTCTCAACTGCGCGGGTCGCGGTTCCCGCGAAAGTACGACGCGATATTTACAGCCACGGCCCATTTTATCGGGATATTTTAGCGAATTTCCCTCGTTGAAACGCGCCGACGTGCACATAATAATCGATCAATTGCAAAATCCAATCACAGATTAAGCAAAGACCGTCGAAATGGCCGATCGACAGTTGTTTGTTTTTTAATTAGAAATTTTGTGAATTTAAAGTACAACGCGATTTTAAATATTTAAATGATTCTTTTTTTTTTCGAACTGGAAGTTACTGCACTGTAAAATTTGTGACCTACTTTCTGCATTTTAGCTCCTTTCACGTAAGAACAATTAACAGAAGTATTACGTTTGAAAATGTATTTCGAAATTTGCGATTATTTGTAATACTCTTTTCTGACGATAAATAGATTCTCTCTCTTTTGAGATAACGAGTGAATAACTGTGCATTGAAACAGCGAAATTTGAAACTTTGTAAAACATGAACGTTCAACAGTTTGGTTTCTGGGGAAACTCTGGCTTTTTTATAGTTTTACGTAATGGCAGGATCATTTGTTTTAATACAAAAGCTATTATTCTGAGCTATGAAAGTTATTGTTGCACGTGAAGGTGGTTGTTAAAATCAATTCCAACAACGAAATGTAAAAATTATTTTTTTAGCTTTTTAATGGATTTGGTTATTATATAATTTTGCATATTCGAACGTTTCAAAAATCTCTAGAATATTTATTTTATTCTTCCATTCTCGTGACATTTGATGCTATTGCGCGTTGTTCATTCAGTTCATTTTTCCAGTCTCTTTTGCAAAATACGGAAAAGATTGCAGCTATTAAATCCATGTTCATATTGATTCGTCGAAAAATATAAAGCACGCAAACGGGTGCTTTATAGAAGTGCAATTGCATTAGGGACGTAACAGATTCAATTAACTTCTGTTAATCGTTACTACGTGTAATTGAACTAAAATACAACCACTGATTTAATCTCTTCGCTCTTTGTTCAATTTTAATTGAATTGAATTAACATAATTCAACGTGGAAACAATTTTCACCCCTTATTAATTAATTTTTCTGCAATGGAAATCGTCGTATATTGTTGAAATTAAATCCTTTCTTCGCGTTACGGTGAATTGAAGGTTTTATCGGGCAGTTTTTCAGAAATATTTCATTCTCGATGCGCGCGTGTATGTGCGTGTGAAATTCCGAATTAACCGTAGAACGTGGAAAGGAGAAGGCATTTCGAAATTTTTTCCAAGACAGTCGACGAGACCGACAAAGGGAAACGTTGCGGAACACAGATGATCTGATTATTTAACTCGAGCTTTACACGCGATCGCTTCGTCTCAGGGGAAGAGAAACTTTTTCATAATGTATGCACCTTCATTATTTCGTCGTCGTCGCACAATGTAAAGGCGACTTATGTTGGAATAGAAGCGCGAGATACATTATTTGATGGCGAATTATTCAAGGGAATGGAGACATTCGGAGTTTAAAGGAAACGTTTCTTTCAAAGGAATGTTTCATGAGCGGATTTAAGCGAATATTCTGCAGTAAGACGCGTTTCTCTGCACGAGATTCTTTCTTTCTTTCTTTCTTTCTTTTTCTTTTTTTACAAATTCTACATTTTGCATATCCTACATTCGTGACACTTGCCATCATTTTGTCAAACAGAGAGAAGAATATGTTTTCAAATCGAAAGTTGCAAGAAAAGTGTCTTGTCACTATTGAAAAAAAAAGAAAATTAATCGATTGAAAAGTAGTCTTTCCAAATTTTTCAGTAGATTCAGTATACGTTCTCAAAAGCACACTCTTTAAAAGAAAGATCAAAAACCGAGTCGAGTAGGAGTCAATTTTTAGCCATCAATTTCCACATTTTTCAAATACCTGTCCCCATTAGAATTTCACGCACACGTCCTCTAAAGGAAAAAAAGGTGAAAGAAACAATTTCCCCAAAGATTCACAGCAGAATGCCCCTTTAAATCGTTCTGAAGAGCGAGCACGGTCGATTCTTCCCCCTCCTCCTCGGCCATGTATTATAACTGCGGGAGGAAATATCGCGGTTGTTGCGGTAAAACACGCTCTATTCGGGCGTTATCAAAATTCCATCCATCTCGTTCTTTCAGCATATGGCCGCTCTCCCCCGTTCACGTTGATCGGCGTCGGAGTACGATGGCAGCTACACGTTCCCACGTGTTTTTCGGGGAAACACGAGCTCGGGATGAGAAACCCTGCGCGCATAATTCGTGAGAGAATCCCGCGGGGCGGAGGGCAAGCATTCGTGACGTTCGAACACCGGGAGGTTTTCTTGCCGTCTACGCGCGTTAATTAATCCCCTTTCAATTAGGAGCCACGCCCTTCTTGCTGCCGACAAAATCCCGAAGCGCGAAAGCTAATGTCTACAGGAGCACTTACCACTATGGCAGCGAGTGTGAATTCGAAACGGGATCGTCTTGCACCGGCGACACCGTTTACTTAGTCTTCCTCTCTGTGATCGTAATAATCGGGGTTAGGAGATTTGATAGCGTGCGCCTCCCTATCCCCGGCGACGAGAAGTTTTCGGCGGCGGTGTGCGCTGGCCGAGAAGTTCCCTGCTAGAGAGACGCGGTGCACGTTCCATTGAGACGCGATACCGTGAAGATGCGTTGCAATTATTTCCTACCGGGTGTTTCGTTACTTGCAAATATATCGCATCTTCCTTCTAGGGAAATTTTATCGTCTATTTTCTTTCTTTCTTTTTCTTTTTTTCTAATTAGTTTGCGCTTACGAATTGTAGCAGAATTATATGATATACATGGGATATAGGTAAATAGAGAATAAACGAGGCACAGCGAAAAATTAAAAAATTCGTCATAACAGTGAAATATAAATTTTTGTTTAAAGTGTAATTACGTAGAATGTAAATATTTTCCTGAAAATATTTCTATTGGCGCGATATCGATAAATACATGCACATTTATAAAAGAAATTACGCGAATCTGTCAATTGGTTTTTTGATTAAATTCTTGTTAACGAAACTTTTGTTTGTCAAATTTCCAACTGGCTGGAAGAGAACGTCGAAAGGGAATTTGTTTACGAAGAATTATAATAAAATTTTAATAAACGAATTTTGTTATAGTTATTTGTATTTGAGGAGTAAACACACTTCCTTTGATATCAGTACGATTAATCCGCATTCAGAATACCTGTCCGAGTAGAAAGTAGTCGAGGAATGTAATTTCTGTAATCTTTTTCATGCATTTTTTATTATAGCTTGTTGAACTTTTCGGCGGTTCAAAGCTTCAAAAGGACGTATAATTTTCTTACAAACTCATTTCTGAAGCTTCGATATACCAGTATTTACCCCATCGCGGAAGATTTGAAATATTTTCCTCGCAGAAGATGAAAGAAAACCGTTTCGTGGCAGATTATACGTAAGAATAGTGTTTAACCAGCGCCACGCCACTGGGAGATACATATTTTTGAAAAACCTCACATTTTCGTTTCTATGTACGAACACCTCGGGGAATCGAACAGTTTCGGAAAATAGATCAATACTGTTCTACAACGTTGTAATAGACAATGCACTTGTCAAGAACGTTGACAATTTCAACGTTAATTGAGAGTTGTCGTCGCCAAGCATATCACGGGTGACCTACTGGGATTTCATTCGACGATCATCGAACATATTGATATTATAGCCCTAACTCGACACCGTCGTGCCAACTTTCCCATGAGATTAATGCACGCTCAAGAGATTCCTCCATTTCCTTGCAGCTGTACCAAATTTCTGTAAAAACTGTACGAGAGTCACAGGAAAATTACGGAACTAGAGAACTGGGGACCTCAATGATCTCTCGTATAATTCAATAATTTTATCTGTAAAAATTTGGAATTGTAAATACGCAAAATGATATATAGTTGACGTTTCACTGACAAATTATTTTAAACTATTCTCTTCAATAATTCAGAATTATGAATACGCAGAATGATCTACAGTTGACTGCATCTTGTTGACAGTTATTTTATCAGAGAAACTGTTGCTCATTTCATCGATCAATTATTATTACTGTTTCGATCACGTGAAAAATGCGAAATTTCTAGTTTCCACTTCTTCGTTCTCGTTCGACATTGGAAAAATGCATTTGCATCGAAATTCGCTGTCTGTTCGTCACTTTTATTCGAAACGAAGATTCTACGTGACCGTTTTAACAACCGATATTAACTTCGACGTTCAAAAAAAGAAAAAAAAAAAAAAAATCACTGTCAAAAATACATGGAAATTTCGTTTCATTTCGACCACAATGCCGAGCATTTTAACCAGTTTCTAACCGCGAGGCGACGAGGGAAATTCCTCCAAACTCCGCTAATGCTATCGACGACTGCGAACGTTACACATAAAGGGTTAACCAGACACTAAACGTACATACGCGCAGAACGGGGCTAGTTATCGTTGTGCGAGGACGTCCGATGGAAAATTTAGCTAGAGGCAAACAAACGTTTTGTTCCGCAAGTTTCTAAAAGGCCAAACGGCCGTGTTAACCTGTCTTTAGTACTTCCAAGAGACAAATTTCGGTTGCGCAACGATAACGGTGGACAATTATCAAGTCGTTAACAGAAGCAACTCGCCGCGATGAAACGAGTATTTTCTTTAACCACAATGCCGAGTTTACGTTGCTTAACGGGCCATAGTCGATGTTTGCTTTACAAGCGCGTGGAGCGTAGCCTGCTCTTTTATCGGCCGCTTACGAATGGATCCAAACTCGTGTCGGTGACGAGAAAGGGGCTGACTGTTGGGGAAGCCAAAGGAAGCCACCAGGGTTCTTAAGACGAATAATTGTGTTCTCTTACGATAATTAGCTTCTCCGATGGATACTGCGTGTAACAGAGGTTTGGTCGTTTCGATTTTCATTTGATAATTTGATAATTTGTTCGTCAATTGCAGAAGAAATTTTTATTGATAGACTCAATCTTTGATCTTCTTCTGCAACAAATTAACTCATTCTTTTCATTCCTTTTAGCTGCGCCGTTTTCGTTTCGTAAAACGAAACGAGTTTGATGTGAATAAAAACGGGAAGACACGAAGCTCGAAGTAATTCGCGATCATCGAGGAGGTTGTTAATTCGAGATGTCGCAAAGTAAGATCTTTAAAGAGGTTCTAAATATAGTATAAACCAAGGACGTCTGGCAGCAATTACGCAAGCCTCGGTTATAACATACACCTCTTTCGGAGAGTCGAAGTATTTTATGGCTGAGATCCAGCAGATGCGAGTCGCAGACATCAAAGCTCGCGCTTCGATCCAATTTATCGCGCCTGATACTCGAATAACGAGCATTTTGCGCGCCAAATAGAAGAATCTACAGATTCTTCTGGCAGATCATTCGGATTAATTTGTAGCACGAAGATTCGACGTTGTCAAAATCGGAATAATTGTAGCTTCGATTGAGTAATAATGTTCTGTCTCAGTTCATGTCATATTAGGATCGTTTACAAACGTCGCCATCGCTCGGAGGAAAGTTCGGGGAATATTTAAATTGGCGGATCTTTGTTTTCGCGCAACGTACGTCGAACAGAAGGCAGGTGAACAAGCCACTCGAAGCCGGAACAGAAAACTACGCGCTACTTCGGTCGGGCTTCGTTCTCAGAC
>KQ435859.1:1651404-1662500 GCA_001276565.1 Melipona quadrifasciata
TTGATTGCCGTCGCGTGGCCATTCTGCGACCTGGTCCCTTGTGCGCGTTACGTACATATGCGTGTCTACATACGCATGCTCTTTTACGCCCCATCTAGCATTACTCTGGCTCAGAGTCCTCATCGACATCGAATAATGTGCCAGATTAGCGGTACAACCACGACCCCAACTCTATATACGACGTAATTATATAAAATTTGAAATTGAATCGACCATGTGCAACGTACGTGAATCATAGTTACCGCGATATATTAATTTAATTCATCATTTAATGAAATGATGTAAAAATTGTTCAAAGTAGGTGGTCAAGAATTGCAAAACTCAAAAATAATTTCACCATATGTACTTGTGCTTGCGCAAAAATCCAATTTACAGTAGAACTTTCTCTGTAAATTTTTCAAATATTGCGATACTCGTTTGTTATATAATATTAGAATGTCCGATAGTAACCAGAAAATCATCTGCTATTAGGATACGTTTGAACGTTTGAATATTACATTTCTCCGCTGGAGTTTTATACGTTTAAAAATCCTTAAATTTTCACGAAAATCTCTATCGGGAATGCGAATCTCATCGAATAATAAAACCAAACTTTTTGGCAAACTTTTGCAGCGATCAATATAAAACACACCAGTACGCCGAGTGAAATAAAAAAGAAAAAAAAAAAAAAAGAAATCTACTGCAATTTGATTGCAAATAAAAAATTATTCGCGCGTTCTTTTCACGAAAAAGCAGCTCTTGAATGGATGTTACGCGTGACACGCCGCGGCACAAAGGGACGTTGAAAATCGCGTTAAACGCGGAGAATATTTATTCGAGCTGGTGAAATAAAAGTGTGACGGCGGCAATGAAACAGAGCGTGTCGCCGAGCGACTCGTTTCTGTTTCATTTCGCCAGAGACGGTGAGATTTTTCCAGCGGCTCATTAACGTGACTGGCGCCGCATTCATACGATTTTGATGCGTTCGATTTTCATTTCGCGGCACTCGACAATGCATTTATGTCCGGCCGTGATGTCCGAAATATTGGCATTACAGACACGGTATTTACGCTGCCTCCATAATACAACCGTAGAACGCGAATTGCCTGTTAGTATTCATGTAGATGGCCGGAATGGCTTACGTTATTGACCAACACCCATTAATAAAACCGCATTGTTAATGGCAACATGCGAAATTGTTTTCGCACGGGGGACCGTATTATGGAAATTAATAAGATGGCAGGATGGCAATTGTGTCATTTTCATTGTAGTCAACACGCGTGCATCCGTGACGTATCAACATACGTTTGTATGTTTCGTGGCTGTGAAAAATATTTGGCCACTTTGCGTGTATTTTTCTTTTTTTTTTTTTTGGTTGTTCAAACGATGAATAACGAAATAGAGAATTTTCAAATTAAATCGTTTTCCTAGCGATGAAAATTTATAAATTCGTTACAAGAATTTTACAAAAAATTTTACAAAGACTAAAGTTCATCGGCTCGTTTAATTGACAAATGGCGGATATTCCAGAGACAGCGTAATTAGATTTTTGTAGTTGCAGTATCGGTGCAATTAGAGCGTTCGTGTCTGTTTGCGTAAGTATTAAGCGCGTAAATCTAGCGGAAGCTAGATTCGTCCCACTACTAAAGGTTATTTATGGTTACGTAAAATTACGGGGGTTAATCAGGGAACAGCAATTCTTTGAAATCAATTCGAGCAATTAACAAAAACTACCTGCTTTTCCTGAGTGTGAGCGAATAACTCGTTCCGATTCTTAATCAGCACCGGCACAAAAAAGTCTTATTACAAGTCGGAACGTAAGGAAATGTCAAACGTGAAATATCAGCCGACGGAAAGAAAGGTTCTCCAAATTTTCCAATTTCCGTCGACACGCACCGATCAATTTCCGCAGCCACGAAATTTATTACAATCACTATTTACCGACGTACTTTGATATTTGCCGAGCACTAGATACCCCGGGCACAATTATGCATTCAATCAGGTTCCGATTGAACGTGAATCGGAAGCCGGCGGTGGAAGACCAGGGACAGGTGATCAATGAGGCGATTCCCTCTGGTTCCGAGGGAAAAATCTTTCTCTGCTCCTTCAATTTCCAATCCTTATTTTTTTCCTCCCTCTCTCTCGTTCTCTCTCTCTCTCTCTCTCTCTCTCCCCCTTGAATTCCGGCGCGCGATTCATCGTGGAATTTCTGATGTAACGCGGAAGATGGAGGATGTGTACACGGCCACCGGGATCTGGTAACGATCACCGTCCGACGCAAGAAGCACCACCGGTCCGGCACCAACGAGGAAAGATCGGTGTTGGCCGTTTGATTAATTAAAATCCGACAATGCGCGCCCGTGTGTCAGCGTACGTCCGATGGCGTGGATCGACGGGCCCCGTATCTCGGTTTTTCCGCGCGTACTGCAATTTGTCGAGCAGAGAAGAGTAGGAGGAGGAGAAGGAGGAGGAGGAGGAGGGTTCTCCCCGAAAATTTCCTGCGGCGATTTTCACAAAAGCGAGGGAAACCTACCTCGGTCGAAGAATCTCCACTCGAGAGTCGGTGCTACACTTACGGTTTTCGCCCGTGTTTGCTGTCCGTGCGCACGTACAAATCCAACTGGATACTAGTGGCTTGAATTGTCCCTCGAGGGACCGGTGTTTCGTTAACCTTTCCGCACAAGGGGTCAAGTGCGAAGCATCTTACTACTCTAGATAAATATTAAATTCCTGTTCAATGGAAATTTCGAAATCGTGACACGCTGCTTATCAACTTTGGTCAATACGCCGAAAATTTCGTTAAGCAATTGCAGACTTTTTATTCTATTAAATGTATATTTTTGATTAAGATTGAGATTTCGCGTAAATATTACATTTTTATACTTTTTGTTTTACTTATGCAGTTTTACTTGGACGTTTTATATATATTTTAACATCTCCAAATTTCTCATAAATGCGTAAAACCCGCAATTTAGTTATAATCGATAATTTTAATTCTAACGGGTCCAAGACAAAATTTCAAAGTAACGTTCTTCGGAATAAAATAGATCGGAATTGTGTTCGGTCAAAGTTCCAGTGGTATATTTGTATCTAGTATAGTTTTCGCGATAGTTTACTCGAGAAATCGCAAGTATCTCAATTTGTTGATTACACTTAAGCGTGCCTACGAACGTTCCGATCTTTCACTATTTTTTCAAAATCGTCCCGATATTTTCTTCCAAAACTTCTTCCATTTCTACTTTCAAAGCGATGCTTTGGTATCAAATCGTTTGAATCAAACGCGAGAGTGAAGAGTGGCGCTGAAGGGGTTAAAAAACGAAGGCGAAGAGAAACGAGAAGAAAGATCGTTGAACGGGAAAGGACCGATGGTATTCGCCGGCTGTCGAGACTTGATTGCTTTCCCCAGCCTATAAGAAAATATTATTTTCTTGTTAAGTGGCTATGAATATCTAAGGCGTATCTATTCCCGGTTTTGATACGGTTACGTGCAATCCCCACATCTGAACCAATTTGGGCCGAACCGGTGTACGGTTATCCACTTCAATAACCCTGTGGCTGTTGATTCTGCCGGAAATTCGTTTGGATAGAAGTTGAACGGTAGATAGACGGTTCTACCATAGCTTTTGACCTACTGCGCGCAAGTAAATTCTTTCCCTTTGTGAGGGCAAAGAAAAAGAAATTGGCAGAGAGGTGCATTCGCTCGTTTCACTGCTCGAACGTAGCTGCTTTCGGTATCGCGTTGATACCGAATGTCGACACGGGGACAGTATTTTTTTTATTCGTTCTACGTGTGCATCACAGTACGCGTCGAAAGTACAAAATTATTTGTTGGTTGTTAAATCGGAGATTTTTCGGTGGAATTGCATTCGCTCGCGGAAACGTTATCGCCATTATTAAATTTTTATGATTACACGTGTCGCTTTGAGAAATAGAAATATTAATCATTTTGATATATTTGAAAACTTCCATATCGCGCTCGTGAAAGTATTTCGACCGCCATTTCGCATCCAACCGAATAACTCGCGAGCGCCGACGAATTTAAATCGAAATTACGAGCGCCGTTGGACGAAAATTTTTTTCAGCCATGTGCGAACAATGCGCCTCATTATTCGCAGTTATTAGCACGCGTCTTCTTATTTTAACAGCGCCTTGTCCGCGTAACGTTTCGCCAAGCGGATTATTACAACGAATCGTTCTGTTCCGTGGTTCGTTGCGACAGCACGCTTCGAGAATTTATTGCTTTTCGCAAGATGACAGCGATTCGGGGAGAGATGGCAAGATTTCGAAGCTTCTCCCGAGGAGTAAAGTTTTCGTTAAGCCTGGAACTTTGCTTTTTAAAGGGAACTCCATTTCAGGCTGAGGATATAAATCGAGAGAGAACGCGTGTGTGATGAGATTAGGCCGCTTATCTCGGCCGTCAGTCGAATCATAAGTACTCGATACCGTTCGAGGCGTGAGAAAAGCATTTGGGAATCCGCGGTGCCTTATTCACGGTTCCTTCCGCTTTTATCATGTATCTCTCTCTCTCTCTCTCTCGTTCTTTGTTATGAGCTTCGTTTCTTTTTAAAAAGCTTGAACAGCGTAGAAGAACAGCACTTTGAATATCTATTGTAACGATAAAAACTTAAAAAGAAAATAAATAAATACTACCTTGAACATTGTATGATTAAATCTTTTATAACATTTAATACTATTTTATTAGCTACTTAAATTTTTCGGCATCAATGTCATTTCAACGTTGTGTTCTTTACATATCTGAACGTACTTTTTTACAACTACATGAATGACCTTTAAAAAAAAAAGATTCTTAGCAGTTATTGGGCAAAAAATATTCTTTTGCATCATCAGAATTCGAAAGGATATTTAGGTGGCCTCACTTATAGGACCATTCTGTATTCTGCTATTACATATAGTATATCATTACCAGGAATGACACGTGAAATTAGAAATTAAAGAAACATTAACTTCTTTCTAATAATAAATTTCGAGAATCTACGACTAGTAAATAATCGTCACTCCAGAATTGAAATCTCGAAATTTTAAACAGAATTACTTGCGTCTAATTCTACGCCTGTACAATTGAACAGGCGAGTCAAAGATATGGAGAGATACTATATTTATCTTTAATATCGCCTATTTTAAATTAGACCCTGTACAAAAAGAGTTCATCTATCCAACGAGCTTTTTTCACGAATGCAATTTACTTTTAACTTTATCCGCCGCCGTGGCCAAAGAAACGGAATTTCGTTTAGATCTCTTCTTCATTGTTAATACAAAGGTTATTATCAAGACTTCGTTTCATATAGCGCGATCGAAAGGTTACTGTTTCCTCCCTCACATAAATGAACGAACAAGGCGTAAGTAATATTTTTCCTCTCAAATGTCCTTCGCCGTGCAACGAAAAATTATCATTATCAGTTCAGAATGCGAGAAACGTTGGATTCTTTTTATTTCTCATTTTCGTATTGTGAAAATCCACTAAGAAAGTGCCTCGTAAACGATGATTTCAAATACTTGCTCAGTGCTGGATTTTAAAGACGTTACTTCAAAGAACTCGTGACAATTTATATCTCTTCGTTTAATGAGTCAACATTGACCTTTAAACGCGTGCAATTATCTAGAATTTTTTTTCGAAGGTAAAAAAATTATTGAAACATTAGATACACTTCAAACGATCGTGTACCGAGATTTAAAGCTTCCGTCGAGATCATAATCCAACGGCAATTTCATCAACTGACTGTACGCGTATCCGTTCGAAACGTTAAAAAAAGGAAAAATCGGGAAACTGCGAAAATTTCGTATCCCCTGTGAAATCCGGTACAAGTATCTTTCGAGAGTCAAGTTTATCCTCGTAACGTGAAAATTTACGCTAGATCTTTCGTTTTTTTTTTTTTCTTTCTTCTTTTTTTCTTTAGATTCAGTCATTTCAAATGTTCGCGCGTCTTCTTTTTTCTTTAAGTAGCTCTCTCTATTCTGTTTAATTCTATAGGTAAATACGATTTGGAAAAATTTCAGGACGGAGTTTAAAACTCTCGGCAGGGAAATCCTTTTTTCCCCGGTGGTGCAATCCGCGTTTTGTTTCCCGACGGCTTACGCGCACGCGTGCCGGGTATATTTCACGTGCGTGAGTAGAATGAATGAAACCAATTCGACGATTTCGTTGTAATTTTCGGAGTGGAGTGAACCAGTTCCAGAAATATCGCGAAATACGTGTCATATTTTCTATTATTATACTCTGTGAGGCACAATCGATGTTGATAAGACAATTCTTCGTTATTTCGATCAATAATTCATTTTCAGTTTAGAATGTAAACGATATTATTTGTGAATTTCGGCAAAAATATAAATAGAAGACTGCGTGTGTTTTGTAAATATCGTGACTGTGTTCGATAATTTTCAAAATTTCTACGACATTTAATTATCACGCGTGTGATTTGAAAAGTCAAGCCCAAATCAATTCATTCTAAAGAAATCACGTTTGGTGAAACGAATCGTATTTGAAGTGACGTGATCTGCGCTTTCTACTTCCTTTGTTTTCTTTGCAAAATTTTCTTTTTCAGAGAAAATACTCGTAACTGTCGAGCGTTCATATATTTATTGCGTTTTTCAGTCATTCGGCTAAAACGCCAGCGCGGTTGGAAATATAAACAGAAAATTAAACGAACGAGGACTAAGAAATGAATTTGATAAGTATATTATCTTGGTAACTGATATATCACTGTTATTGTTTCAGCTGAGAATATCTTCTGATATTTATAGCTACTATTTAGTGAAGTAACTGTATTTGTTGCTATTCTCTCTTCGTTCATTATTACACGCTTTATCGCGTCCTTTTGTGTAAATGAAAATAAAAACCAGCACATTTGAGCGGCATTAACGCCAATTTACTTAAATGGAATGAGGTCGAAGAAAATATCTGCCTCCAAAGGGAAGACTGCGAGATAAATGTAAAATTGCACTTCGTGACAGCCTACAATACCGTGAAAGATCATATCGTATCACTTTACGAGAAATTAAGTTTTCAACAAGTAATCTCTCTAATACATGTTTCATTTGAATGTGAGAAATATGTTTCCTCAACAAATTTTAATGTGTCAATCTATTCTCTGACAAGGTTAGAAAAATTCACAAATTTCGTAATGAAACACCCTGGATATATAAAAGTCCGAAAGACGTTACATCTCGCGAGAATCGTACAGAAAGAAAAACGCACACACAAAAGTTAACAATAAATAATTAAATCCATTTCATCCATTGCACAGCCGCAACTGCGCGAAAAGTAATTTATCTGCATTAACAACTTCTGTCAGAGCTAAAGTTCTCTGATTTCGTTACAAGCCATGAGTTACAATTTATTCTATACTCATAACTTAGCGAACCTTTCGTTCTGTTCCGTTGGCCTCTGCGAAACGTTCGTTCGCGCCGATGTTATCGTCCCTTCCCGCAACGTAATATCGTATCACCACGCGTGTACTCCTATGACGTTTCCACATTTTTCCCCATTTGCATGGAAATAGCCAATACTTTGGAAAAGCCCACTTTGTCAACTTGCTCTTTATCTCGCGGTTTTAATCCCGCGGCCACGCTGGCCAGATTTATTTGTCGCGCGATGACCGCTCTCTCCGGTTCTTTCTCTCCTTGCTTCCCTCCTTTATTCCGTATCTTATCGATGCTCGATAGGGGAGAGAAGTTTAAGTCACGGAGGGTTTTCCCCGATTGGAGGGCCTCTTGATTTCGTTCTTCTTCCTACTTATCTCGCGGATAGAAAGAAACGAAAGAGGATCGAAACATCATCCAACCGATGGGAAGTCGATCAGACGATCAAACATCTCAGCTCGCCTGAAACATTTTGTTCGATCCTGCTCGCATTGGCTTCAGACATTGTTTCGCGTGTCCATGAGAAAATCTGAAGGTACAAAGATACCCGTGCAGCACGCAAAATTATACATAAAATATTCAAAGTGGATTTCATAACTTTTCACAAGGATATGAAAATCGCGTTGAATATTTACGCAAATTCACGTTTTTATACGTTTTTATACGTAATTAGAAAAATGTAATCCGAGTGGAGGATACACGCTGAATAATTTATATATAAGCAACAGTTTATATATATTTTTGCGTACGACGCGCGTAATCTGTACTTTTCCATTCTTCAAAAATGCATGAAAATCCGCACATTCCAATAGCAAGCCGGATTTTCTGCGTTTTCCCCCCGAAGAAAATATTTCTCACGATCTATACCGCGATTCACGTGCATTTATTTACTCGGAAATAGAACGCGAGCGCAGAAGAGCGCTAATTAAATCGAGGAAATGAGCCGATTAAAGAGAATTTTGTTTTCGAGTGTGTCTTGAGAAAGCTCGCGGTATCCCGAGAGTTGGGAAATCTTTTGAAGCATTCAGGGAGTTTCGAGACATTCGAGTTTCCCAACCTACCCGAGTGTACTTTAGATTTTTTCTTTATCCGAGACATCCAGCTTCGAATGGCCTTTCGCGTGACCTTTACTCGAATCGTTCCCTTTTTGAAAATATTCTCCGTTTACGTAAAAATGTTCGAACATGTCGCGAAACTTTTTGCCAAATACGCTGCGCGTAAGGGCAAAATATAAAGTAACTAGATACTCGATAACGGCAGCTAACAAAGTTGCCCCAAGGGATAACTTTATCATTTCATTCGAATAAAATATAAAATGCAATGTCGTAAAAATTTTTGCAAGAAGTATTTTATCAGTTTGAAATTCTGGCCAAACATTTTTACAAATATTTCCTCAGAGTGAATGTTCGAATATTCCCGTAGGAAATGGTATGCATCCACAATGCGTCTTACTTTCAAGAAAGAGTACCAATAAACTAAACACTTTTCCCACGCGAGAAAAAATAACAGTTCACTTATGCGGAAAGAAAGTTAATTAACGAAAAAACGGCCACTTTTAAAAATCGTTATTATCTATTATCGTTGATGGCTCGTTATTAAAGCTAAGTACACCGTTAATGTAATACTCTTACATTGCCGCTTCTGCGGAACTTTTTCTCTCTCTCTCTCTCTCTCTTTCTCTTCTCACCCCTCTCTCTCTCTCTCTCTCTCTTTTCATTGGCCTAATCTGTAGGAGCATTCAGGTTCGCGTGTGCAGAGTAATCGGCTTATACTGAGTCGATTATCGCCGTTACAGCTTTGTACCGTAAAGTATATTTCCCATGGTTACCACCCTTCCCCCGATCGGTCAATTACAGCCGAGTTTTAATTTCGCCCTTTGAAACTGTGGACGTGGCCATCGACGACGGTGAAAGATACGGTTGCGCCGCTGAATACCAACAACCAGCCAAGGCTTTAATCACCGTCAGCTTGTTTTCCTTTTACGGTCGGACTGTTTCTTATAAAGTAACCGGGAGGGAATTGGATTTTAGCGTAGAAATTGGATATCAATCGGTGATTAGCCACGCGAATTTTTGCTCAGTAGCGAGGTTATGCGAAAGTTGCGACGTTTCAAGAAAATGTGAAGAATTTTGAATAAATTTTCTTCTTTCGAATAATGATTTTGGTGATTTCTTTCTTGTTTTGTCAAATACCGGAAGATTCGAATATCATATATTATTCTCGCTGATAATTACACACGTATTATTCTTTTGCAGAGACAATTTGTAATTTTTGGCAAACGAAATACACTTTGCAATCGTGAAATTCCAAACATTTATAATCCCTTTACACTAAATCCGAGTTGCACGATATACTTTGCGTAATACATAAAATGTCAAGAGACTGAATAATTCGGTCGGATAAATGCCGTAACGTTTGAAACCATCGACTTCGAACTATCAACCAAACATTTACGACGCAATCAAACGGAGGGATGCAACGGCATTTTCCAATCAAACGAGGGAAACGAGTTTCAATTTCGCGTGAAACAATAAATTCACCAAATTCGACGGGAGCACAAAGTACACGGGGGGTAACATCGGGAAGACGGATACGCGGTATGTCTTAAATCACGTGGTGTCAGCGTGGATACTGGTCAGCTTCCGTTCGCCGGTTACCTCGCGTTGCAATGGCGAGAGGTCGATTTATGCCGGGTGCGCGTTTCCACGTAACGCCGTCTCTTGCCCCCCGTGCAATTTTTAATAGAACTTTTCAATTTCCTCCCGGATGCGTTCCATGCCCTCTTCCACCCCTCTTTCGCCGGCGCAGAGTCATCTTTCAGAGGTTTCGCCGTTGCGAGTGCAGATTTCGGACGCTGGGTGGCACGGAACTGAACTCGCGATACATTCATAAAACCAGTGGCTTCACCTTCCTCCCCATTCGCTGTGATCTTCAAGGCGGAACAGACTTTCGTCCCTGGGCAGCAACTTTGGCTTCTTGATACGTGACAACCGGCATTCGCATATCGCATTCCAGAATCTGTCTATATTGCACGATATACACGTGGCGATTCGCTGTATCTACCTATTCTGGATACTACTATTTCCGGCTGGATATCAAGTGTTATTAATGGACACCGCGTTCTGTCAATTCTGCCCGTCCTCCCCCGATTTTTCTGGTAAAATTTCGACTATCACCCGTAGGAATTTGTAAGAATTTTCCACGAATGTATGTTTTATGCGTGTTTGGAATTTCGTCTTGTAGAAACTATGGAACATTCGATGCGAGAGTGTTTATTAAATTTATAAAAATGTTTGAACAGTCGCGATGCATTGTGCCGGTGAATTGAACGTTCAGAGTCAATGTTTCGAACATTTGCTGCGAAAGCTCGCGATAAATATCGCGCATCTTTTTTTTTACAATTTCAGATTCGACTCAAACGTGCCTCGAATTTTCAACGTTTCACTGAAAATTTCCAAATGTGTTTCGTCGTCCAACACGCACAGGTGTATATATCGTGTTCAAATATTTTCATGGCATTCAGTTTACACGGATTCGCAGATCGCAGATGAAAAATTTGTTCCAAGAGAAATGAAACGTCAATTTTCAAAGGCAACGTCCGTGTTTGCGTACGACGTTTCTTTCATACATTCCCGCGAGCTGGAATCTCTCGCGTTAAGTCGCGTTTCTTGTCTTGGGAAGGGGAAGGAGGGGGGGGGGGGGGGGGGGGGAGGGTGGAAAAAGAGTTGCAGCGAGGGGGA
>KQ435859.1:1664684-1684524 GCA_001276565.1 Melipona quadrifasciata
CTGTTTCCAGACGAAATATTACCAAAAGAAACATTTCCGAGTAAAGAGCTTGCGAATTCTGAAGCTGAAGAAACTTCAATCGACGACAAAGTTGTTCCATTACCTGCTTAAAGAGCAACGTTGGTGCAAGTTAATTTTAAGCAATTCCGTTGGCGGTCGAATTTTACTTTTACTCGATGTTTCACTCCAGGCCCTGTTCTATGCTCGCGTAACGAAGAAAATTTGATGATTCTATCGTTTATGCATGTCGAGTGGGACGTTTGTGCAAACGAGGTAAAATAAACTGCACGTTACCTTCTGTCGTGTTAACATCGATGCAATTGATCAACGGAACAATCGATAATTTTTCATAGATTTACAAAAAAAACACGAAGCGAGCGAAATCTTTCGCTGTTACAAACTTCTTCCTCCTCTGCTTGCGCTTTAATTTCTGCAATTACAGTTTGATCGTCGGTGCTTCAAACATTAACGGAAGCTTTCCATTTGATTCCAACTTTCCACCTTGGAGTTTTCAACTCGCTATTAATTTTCAATCTTAATTCCAGCTTTAACACTCCGTAGAATGTAGAATAACGCGAGATTTGTAAGACCGTCTTACTGCACGTAACTCGTAATTTTAAGCGTTTGCGCGTAACTCGAGCGTATTGTTGCAAAAAGATGAGATCCTCGTCGCGCGATCAGTCTCGCGGAGTGGAGAGAAGAAGCTCTCTCGTGAGAACTACGCCCCGCGGTATATTTGGATGGCTAAGCAGTTGGCTTCCTCGCGCCTCTCCGAAAGATTTCAGACGCGGAGGAGGAGAGTCGCGAAACGTATATATCTCCTCTCTGCTGTTGCACTATAATCCCAGATCAGCCCAGAAATACGATCTCTTTTCCACCATCCTTCTCATCTCTTTCCGTAACTTAGCGATACACGTTGCCGTTTCTCGTGATTTAAGCGTTTCTCGGGAAATGCCCGGCCGCAATACTTTTTGGTTTGTTTCACCGCCAGCCCTTAAGCCTGCAACTACGCGCGTTCGATATCCATCCACGCGAATGGTTATCGCCTTTGCTGTATCGATTCCTTATTTGCGCGGAGAAGCTTCCGGCTTCGTTTCGTCGCACCTTGTGCAATCTCGTGGCGATTTATTGGGAATAAACGCTGATCCGCGAGGCAAAATGATGTATACAGCGTTTTACGTTTTCGTTACAATTCATCTTTCGGAAGAGATAACTATGTCACTAGAGGTTGAGACGGATAAATGTATCGAAATTTTGTTAATTAATCATGTCATTTATTTATTTATTTTTTTTAAGAATATAACTTTATTATATTTTAGAATATTTTAGAATTTCAGAATATTTATCTATTTCTTTAAGAACTTAAGAATTTATGGCAAACTTGGATCGAACCCAATTTTTTATCGTCACGAGGAACGATGAATGGAATGCACAAATGTACATACACTTATCCAATATACTCTGTTTGTTAGTACGTTAGGCAAAAAAGTAAAAATTTTTAAGTTTTATTACATCTATCATAATGAGTCCGTATTAGATTCTTGGGCAGACTCCAGAAGTCTCTATCTAGAGTCGAAGAACCTTGTTTTCAAGACTCGGCTGATGGACACTTTAAAAGTTCCCTATTAAAAGTGGGGATTACACACGTTTACAAAAATTTGTCTTTCCGTTCTATTCACGGAAAACGTGAATCAAAAACAGCTCATGCTTGAAAAAATAGAGGTTGCTGGTGTTGTGACAACGTTTCAGTGTCAACTATAGGAACGTAGAATAAAAAATGTATTTGTATTCTCGTTCGAAAATCAAGTCGTGAATTTCCCAGACGTTTTCAAGATAATTGCAAGACCAGGTGCTATCTTTCAACTTTCCTCGAAATATTTAAAAAGAAAGAAAATGAAAAAACATTTGTTTCTAAGGCATTAGATTTTTAATAATTTCAATGTTATTTGTTAGAAATGTTCTAGATTTACATACGTAGACTCCACCTCGTCTTACATCAAAGTCACTTCATCTCGATTTATACTCCTGCATGTCCAACGACTCAGCCTAACTCAATTTTAATGTACAATTTTTGTTACAAATTACTAACACACCCAACCCGATATCAGTGTGAATATATTAATATCTTTCCAAAGAGGGAGCCAGAGAGATGTATCCGCCCAGCTATGGAGCTCAGTTTTTATCTCGTGAACATTCATCAGATTTCGTATTACGTGCATCCGTCTCCGGCTAGAAGAAAGACAGTGAAACACCGCGGAACCACCCCCGACGCGTTTCACCCCCGTGGAGTTTCGGTTTCGAGAACGAGGCCGCGGAAAGAAACTATTCTACCGTGGACAGGAGTAGACGAATGGTTGTTTATCGCCATTGAAAATATTCGAGTAACCGACTCGGTGGTTCGTGCGGATAGATGCAACTGGCAGACTGCTCGACCCCTTTCTGTCCAGCTGCACCGGATTTCCGATGCGCTAAGGGCGGAGTTTAATGCGCGGTACCTCTTCACCCGGACATGCAAATAATTCATCCGAGATTGTGACAGACATACGTAGCTGTCATTCGATTTTAAATTACGACGTCCAGCGTGCATCGGCCTCCAACGTTTTTAGGATCCTCCACGACCACTACTTTTATTATTACCTGGATTTTTCCTCGATGGAGGGAATGCGGGCGAGTCTTGCGTGGACCGGATTATTTGTCGGGTTGGTTCGTCGACAGATTTGACAGTTGGCAGGATGCTTATTTTGTTTCTGGTATTTCCGTTTCATTAGTCGCGAACGAACTGACTTTTTAGAAAAATGATAATACTTTTTCCAGGTTGAGGATCGGATATATCCGGGGGAAAATTTTCGTAGTCGATTTAATATTTTGCGACAGATCTTCTTTATTCTTTACTTCAGCTTTTGAAGTTAGTTTAATATGTAGCAGTTTAATATATGTTTGATATATAGTTAGTAATAATTGAAGGAAGAACGTTAGAGATATTATTTTGGAACTTATTTCTATATTTTGTAAATATCATTCCTCGAATTGTACGAAAGTTAGAAACCCTGTTTTGATAAATTTTACCATCTTTATCTCTATTTACAAACTTTACCCTCGGTCGAAACTAATTAAAACTGCTTCATACTGCATTATCGTCTCCAAACTACAAAAGAGCGTTCTCCAAGTACAAAACTAAGAGGCAAAGGGAAGACGGTGATATTCCGTAGTTTATCCGTTTCTTCTAGAAATTTTATTCCTGCAATACCCGCTTCTCTATTTTACCCTCCGCAGATCGAAAACGAGATACATAACTCCGCGAAGCATATCGCACAGAATACAAATACGAAATTCGCCAGGAAGAAACACAACGCGAACGCAGAAGAAATCAAAAGAGAGAGAGAGAGAGAGAGAGAGAGAGAGGAGAAAGTAGAACGATACAGAGAATACACGGTACGCACGGTTACTAAACGGTTTGTGAAAAATGGGAACGCAATTTCGTTTCGAGGATCCGGTACAGAATAGACTCTCGACGATTATTACCGAACGATGTTGACGTTCGAGCAACAAATTCTTCGAAAAACGAAGGAGCCTCTCTCTCGATTGATAGGAAACCTTCTTATATTAGCCGAATTCGATTTAACGGATCGTCTCCCCTTCCGTTTCCGGCCGCGGACAAAATCCCTGAAAATCCCGGTTGGAAAGCAAAGCTTGAACGATGAGAGGAGGAAGATGAGGGCGAGAGGGTGAGAAGAGGTTGAGGGTAGCGACAGAGGGTTGGAAAAATCGGCGAGATAAAAAAAGAAAAGAAAAAAAAGGAAAGGGCACGGTCCTCGGTAAACACGCCGATATTCCCTTTTTCTTCCTGCTCCTTTCTTTCCCTCTACTTTTGTTCCCCTAGCATCCTGCAACCGCCTCCTCCACCGCGAGTTCCTCGTTCGCGTACACACAGGGTGATCCACGAGTCGATCGCCACCGTTTCAGTTGATTCCAGTTGATTTTAAGAAGAGAATGCTTTCAATACGTGTCAAATTGGTACGAAACGAAGAATTTAGTATTTCATTTGTCGCAACGGAGGTTGGATTTTTCTGCTAGAGTTTCAATTGTTCATTTCTAGGCGGAATTTCTTTTTTAATTTAAGTGAGAATTATATTGACGTGTTCATTGGGGCAGCTCGAAACGCGCAAATGTTATACATTTCTTTTTAGACAGTGCAGTGACGTGACAGGTTCAGTGACGTGACGAGATTTACATCTGACTTGCCACTTGCAATTTCGACTTCTATATATAACGAAGACATATTTCCAAAATATATAACGAGTGCATAACTTTTTAATTCGTGCGATTAAAAAGAATTCCCCGCTGCAATTGGGAGTTGCAATTTAAACACTTGCTCCGATTGCTTTCATATCGGAAGTAAGATAACTGTAATTATGAAAATGAAAATTCATTTGCTTGCTCAAAGATAAATTATCTGCATTGCTGCAAATTTAAAAGAATTTCTCCGAATTTGAGAAATAATTTTCGTATCAAACTAGTTGGAATCGACTTGAACATGGCGCGACCGATTCGCGGAACGCGCTGTTCAACACACGCAGAGAGACGTTGCCGAAGTCGAAGTTCTCCTCAGCCGCATTTCAAGAACACTTTTCTTTTTTCTCCCGATATAAAAATAAACGGCGCGGAGGGGCGTGGCGGAGCGCGATACGTCGCGCGGCAAGCGCGGTCGTCCTTTCGTAACAAGCAGCCACCTCGCCTCGTCTCCACCGCCGTCCTCCGGTTCTTTTCTAACGGCTGAAATTTTCTTGTTTGCCCCTCGTGGCTCGCAAATAAACAATGAAGTCGCGTATTTATGCCGGGGCCAGCGTCGATCGTACCGGATTCCAGCCGTTTTCCGTTCTGTACCTGTGGTACGGAGGGGAAAAAAGGAAAAAACGAAGAAAAAAAGAAAGAAATAAAATGAAACAGCGGTACCAGAGCTCTATCCCCTATACGCGAGCCCGTAATTTAACCCGGGGCACCGACTCTTTTTCGTTCTCTCGTTCTGGAGATGCACGTATGTACGTACGTAGTGTTCGAGACGAGGTAACAGCAGCTGATCGTAAATAAAATATATATGAAGCGTTAAGTAGGTTCGCCACAGAGCAAGCATCTATGCAGGCAATTACTTCAGGTTTCCAGTGTGTTATAATTATAAATAAATAAAATTATAAATTACAAACTATTGCAGTTACACATTCATGTGTATTTGTGGGAACAGAATGCATTTAATGATCTGAAATAATTAATTTTTATTTAAATTTGGAATGGTAAGAAATATATTTTGAACCTACTTCTCATGAAATAATTAATTTCTATTTAAATTTGGAATGGTAAGAAATATATTTTGAACCTACTTCTCTCTCCTGTCTACCATCTGAAAGAGATATCCCGATTCTCAATAAAATGAAAAGGCATGTCCATTAGCATCCGGAATGTTTCGCTCTAATTTCACATTAAACTCTGTTCGTTGAAGTGTAAAAGTCCAGTAATAAAAATTACCAAACCGTTGCTAAGTTGTAAATTTGGATCGACCGGCTATTTACTAGACACGGATCGTATAACCGCGTTTAGCAACGGATGGAACAAGTTGCGCCTAAAGTTACTAATTGTAAGGCGAATTAAGCGTAACGCTCGCCCAGTTGTGGCCCAGTGTGCTAATTAAAATCAAAAGATAAACGTAATGCTCTTCGGGGAGAAGATAGCGGCCTCTGTTTGCGAGCGTCCTCCGCGTCGAAAGTGATCGCGGATCAAATGGCGGCTGCGGGCCACTTCGACGTCGGCAATAAGAAAACGCATTTCCGACTCGCGAGACTAAATTGCGTATTATTTAATCTCTCCAAGTTATCCGACTTTAGCCAGTCCACTTTAAATATAACGGTATTCCGTAATAAACGAAAGAACGTAATCCTATTACTGTTGCTTGGGCAAGTTCATTCCCGTCTCAACACTTACTCCCTCTCTCAACTAAAGTTTCATTATCTAAGACGAAGCTTTTACTTGAAAAAAAAAAAAAAAGGAACAAAAAGTTAAAGATCCTTTGTAAGATCTGGTTGTAAAATCCCGTAGCACGGAATAGCAGAAGTTTATTAACAATTGATTAATTGCTGGACGTTAATACAGTAATTTAGGCTAATAAAATAATTTTTCTTGCTTTTCTACTATATAATACAGTACAGTTACAGCGTACAGTTTATAAAAAATGAAAGTTCAACTCGTTGGAATTTTAAACTTTCAACTTCCTCTTCCAAGTGTAACTAAAAAAAAAAAAAAAAAGTACGAGGACAGATTTGAAGTTGAAATCGACGCGAATTATACAGATCTGACGTGGACAAATCTAAGCCGTATTAGTAGCCGATGTTTCGAAAGAGAAAGCGTCGCTGTTAAAGCGACTCAGTTGGTAGACTGGCGTAGCCAGAATTTCCCGAGTAACCTTGCACCAGTCTGGTTCCCATGGGCATTTAGCTTTTAAACTCTCCTATTTTTTATACATCCGCGGTTTCCCTGTACAAGGTCTAGAGGAGTCGGCCATCCACTTTTATTTTCTTTTTTTTTCCCCTGTCTTTTACACGAGGAGTAAGCCGCGTAAGCTTCGAGTATATTCTCCGAACCGCCACGTTTTTCTAGATAACCCTAGATAGAGCGCGGAATCTCTCCGGCTCTCCGCGAATAACGACCGAGAGATTTCGCCAACACCAGCTCTCCATCCCCCTCCCTAGCCGCGATCTCCAACGATTCGCCGCAACTCCGCGAATCATCGTCCAACTCGATCGCTATAATGCTCGGGATCAATTGAGCATTACAACTCTAGATTATTTAACGTTCACGTTCGTCCAGATGATCAATAATTATACCGCTGTTTCCGTGTAACTGCGAACGCAGTTTGATAATTCAATTTGGATATTAACGCCGGTAATTCCGGATGACATCCCCTTCTTCGTACGGTCATCGGGTTAATCGCCACAGTCGATTATTTATGCGTTACCTTGTAATTAATTGATTTGCATTGTGCCGACGGTGTGCGTGTCTACGCTGTCTGCACCAACGCTGAGCGTTTTACTTTGGACTTTTGGTCGTCGGATCTTTCGCGAGGAAATGATGAAACGATTTTGGAACGACCTCGCGATTCGGGGCGAGTAATTATGTTTTTTGGAGAGAAATTAACATTAATAATTGCGCGTAGATGACGTGCAAAGTATGAAATTTGCGATTTATTGACATTTTACGTCGCATCGTGGCATTTTGAATTTGGAAAAATTGGAAAGATGAGTGAATTAACAATCAGATCTGTTCTTCGCAGTTTCGCAAAACTTCAGTGCTCAGTGCAAATTGTAAATACTTGAATTGCAATTATTAGGTCGTTGCATATGAAATGGCGAATTTGAAAATAAATATTTAAATTACTGCAACTTTATTAATCGAAATATGTTCCATCGGATTCAATACACTTTCGCACTGCTTCCATAGCACTACTGTGTTCCAATTTAAATTCGTACAAGTAAATTAATCGAATTTGTTTGGAATGCATCTTTCGCCTTTGCTAATGACTTGAACAAAACGTTAATCAACTAATATCACGTGCTGTGAATACATTTAGACCACAGACAATAACATGTAACATGTTAATCAATTCGACATTTAAAAGGGACTTTCATTCATGAAAATCAGATAAAATCTATCAGTTTGAAAAACTGCCATTTCACGTGCAACGACCTAATAATATTTCAGTCGCGTATCAGTTTCTTTCCACTCATATGAATTTTGCTATTACTTCTAAATACGCAGTTTCGAAGCGGTACAGAGTATTAAGCAAACGTGTGTACATGCGGGACTCGTTCGCAGAGCAGCTGCATTGCTGGAAGAAGAAAAGGAAGGAACAGAATAGGAAAGTAACTCGATCTTGCGTGATTCTTTCGTCTCTCATTACCGGGATCACAATAGCCTCTTAACACGAGTAGGGGGACAGTTGTGACTGCTAGATAAAGGGAGCAACATGGCGCCTGTGTCAGAATTTAAACGACTGTCGTCCCTGGGAAAAAGGTAGAGAGGGGAACGGGTCGTGACAATATTGTGCTGAAGGTTCATAGGTCTGGCCTCCCCCGATACTTCAGCCGACTATTTGTTTGACGTGTCTGAGGTTTGTATCTTCAAAGGGTCATGCACGCGCTCTCTCTCTCTTTCTCTCTCTCTCTTCTTCTTCCTATCTCCGTTTTCCTTTTGGCAGTATGGGTCCATATGGCGGCGAATGTATAAATAACGCGATTCGTTCTATTGTGGGATAAGTAAACTCGAAGAATGCCCGCTGCGAGAGAGGCAAGAAACGCGTTTGCAAGAGGTTTGATTTGCATCCGAGGGACATTTATGTCAAACTGGCGTTTGGCAAAATACTACAAAATGTCAGTGGGCCGTTTAAAATTCATCGTTTCACTATCGCAGCGCGCGGAGATCGTTTTATATATATGTGTATTTGTTGTTTAATAATAATATTTGAGCCAGTTAAGGCAGAAAATAGAAGACCGTCAAACAGCACTTGGCAAATATTTACCGCTGTAAATTCTATCGGTGTTTGTGTAGGAATTAAAGCAGCAACAGCGCGGCGAGGTTCACGTTCCGTAACGAGTACGTGAACCTCCGTGTCTAGCCATTGAAAACGCTTACAAGAAGTAAACGCACCGAGGGTAACACTCCCCCGTGGGAAATTCTCCGTTTCACTTTTCACAGTTGGCCAATTTTTAATTACTCCCGTTCGTCTCGCGTCTCCCGAGGAACAAGACGCTGAAGCTTAGAAAAATTATTACACTCTTGGCGGACGCGTCGCGAATGTTTGTTCAATTCTGTGTTCACTTCGTCGTTGTTCATTTGTCATTAGTCGTTTTTTCGAGCAAAGTAACGAAAATTAATTGCCTCGTGGATTATCGAAGAGGATAGACAGAATTCAGTGCTTTTGACAACTAGAAACAGCGTTCAATGTTTGTAAATGACCCAGTATCGTTTCAGTACCGTTTACAGACGTTACAGACGTAAATAAAAAGAAAAGGAAAAAGATGTGAGAGAGGAAATTCGGCGTTGGTTTTATAGATAATTAACGACAATAATGTTTTCACAATGTTGTGCAACCACCTGTCCAAATGTTTGACTCTGTTATTACACATTTTTATTGTTATTATTGGTAGTAATATATCTGGTTTTTGATACAACAAAATTATTTCAGATAACAAGCACGCGTGAAATATTTAGTAGCGTGGTTTAATAGTGTCTGAGCTATTTGATAATTTCAGTGGCAGTGGATTGTGAGAATACGTTTATGTGCATTGTTACTAGAAAAGTATTCAGATAGCGGTTTGCTTTTATGGAGCACAGTTTAACACGAGAATTAGCAGCATTGACAGTATGTACTTTGATATCTACACTGCGGATAAATGATTAGAATTACAACTACAAAAATGAAAATATAAAATCGTAAGGTTCGAGGTAAAGTTATTCGTTGCTTACCGACGACAAAAGAGTTGCAGAAAAATCGTAAACGCGCGCGATTGTCAAATTTTTTCCATCTCCCCAATGAAAATTTGATACACTGTTCGATGGAATTTGATATCGACCAACCACGATGCGATTTGAAGCTTCGTCTGATCGGCCATTGGCGATCCTTATCTTCGCAAAGAAAATTGAATTGCGAATCCAGAACGAAGATACACAACTTGATTATTCTACGCAAATTCGATTGAAAGTCCAGGGAAAGATTTCTGAACACTATCCATGACATTGATGTGATAATCTGGGATTGAAATTCCATAGAAGAATGACGCCACGTCGAAAGACACCTGATTTTTCGTCCGTGTTATAATCAGCGTTTCGTTGCGCATTAAATCTTTCTTGCTCGAAAAATAACCACACTCGAGTTCCGATTATCTGACTTGAATATTTACATAGTTGAATCGTTTATCGACGTTGCAGTTAAAAATTTATATTGGATTGTCCGAATAATTGTAAATATCTGTAAGGCTCTGCGATTTTTGTCTTATTTCGATTCGAACAATTTTTGCACGTTTGAACATTTCGGCTTTTCTTAGCGACGCTTCATTTTTTTAATATAAAATGCTTCTACTGGAAAACAGTACTGTCTGCTTTGTCAAAATTTGCAAGGTAATTTCTAAGGCAATTACCAAGAGGGTTGAATTATTTCCGTGATATCTCAGTCGATAATCGAAAATTCAATATCCAACGATGAATCCAAGGATCCAAAACGCAAATACAGAAATGTGGAAACGTTCAATTTTATAATAATTCGATTTTAAAATCGAATGATTTTAGTTTATCAACAAATGGAGATTTAGGATGATCATTTGTTCCGCTGGTAATGCGTCCTATTGATGCAAGAACTGCAATTAACCGAGGGTTAGCGATCGAGTTTAGTTTCGACTGTTTCGATCAACACGGTATGTTTAACGCTTTATGCCAATCGATGCATGTTGCTCTATCGCCGAGCAGGGAGTATTAATTAAACTGTCGTTTTCGATAACTATGAGGAATAATCGCTATTTACGGATAATACTGGCGATGTTCGATTTGATGTAACGCATCGCTGATGAGATTTGACATGTTACGTATATTAGCAGAGAAATTGGCGTGTGAGTTTGCGAGATTGATTATGTTAAATTGCTTCGTTTCCTGAAACGGACACTTCAATGCATTTTCATATGTACGCAATATACATATATACAAAATTGTCGAAATGATTTAAGTTATTTGGTTTTCGAGGGTCACTGAAACTGTGGCTCTCTCAAATTTGGACGTTCGTTATCTTAAAACATGCGATTCGCATGAAAAATTGTCGAAACTCCGAGATCATTTTTATTGTCTCACGCTCTCCGTAACGATTCACACATCGAATTAAAATCGAATTAACGTCGAATCGAAAATTTTTATGCTCGCTGCATGTTCAAATTACCTTTATTCTCTCGACAATTCGTTCATGACAAAGAAAAATCTGCGAGACCAGAAACCTAAATTAGAAAATTTCAAGTAACGTCACTTCCGAAAAGTACCATTTTCACAGTTCGATTCATTCGATCGAAATTAAAACAAACTTCCGCTCAAACTGAAAGTCTCAAGATGCCGAGTGCGGAAATTAATAAAATCCTCGAACGAGCAGCAACAATTACAGAAATACCAAGAGATCCAAGTTTGCTGTTACTTCGCGGCACGCGTAATCGTAAGATAAATACCGATAAATACTCTCCTCTCTCTCTCTCTCTCTTTCGTTGCTTTCTCGAACAACAAAATTTTACCATTCTCATGCAAATACAACCTGGATATCGCGTTTCTATGAAATAACCACTCATGGCCGTAATAACACCTTCAAAAGTCAGGGAGCGAGCAGACGAGTTTTAAAATCCTCGAGGGAATATAACCGGCAGTCAGACATCCGCGCTTCGATGTTTCCAACGTGCGCACAAACGACGACGATAGCATTCGTAACACGTAGCGAACGGAACATTTTTATTAATCACGTGCTTCTTCCGCGATAACGACCTCTTTACGAGCACGCATGACTACCGGCATGATCGCAATTATTAAATACGTGGATCGCAAGCATTAACGCGAAACTCTCCGCGAAACTCTCGCACAGATGGTAACAAACGGGGAACACGGCCTCACGCGCCGCCGTTTGAAATAAAAATCTCTGTAACGCTCGTTGTTTTATTGAGCAAGCGAACGAAAATAATGAAATTTTGTAGACTTGACAAATCGTCACGCTTCGGTTGTTCGAAGGCTTATTTGAAAAGTAACTTTCAATCATCAAAATTAAAGTAACGAGCAAAACGATCGGTTCTCTGCTTATTTTGAGTTTAACTGAAATTTATTGTCCGTTAATGTTTGACGAAATAAGTTTAATTATTAAAACGCTAAAAAGGTAATATATTCGTACTCAAGTTATTATTTTCCTCCTATTTCTTTAAACACTAAATGAAACAAATTTCCAGAAAATCCACGAATCAAATGACAAATTTTTGAATCCGTGCGTCGAGTTTTTGCTAAAAATTACGACTATTATGTACTTTGCTTTGAAAGAAAAGTACGAATACACGATTTTCATAAACTGTCGTTGACCGAACAAAGAACAAACGACCATAAATTGCAATACTGTATAACAGACAAACGCGCGGATGATAAAAATTAGAAATCACGTGGATCGTTAATCAACGTCGGACCTCGTCTATCATTTATTAAAATGGAATAATTATTATACGAGTTAATCATGCAAAATGTTTGAACCAAATATATGTAATATCGTGTCAATTTTATCCCCGCCCGAAATTATAATTTGATAAATATTTATTCGAGATTGTACAAGATTAATATTCCGTGTACGTTCCCAAAATTACTATTCTCTCCTCCCTTAAAATTCTCCGCGTAAACTGAATAATAAATTCTATCGATGAAACGTGATACATTCGTTATACGAGCGACGCTGTATAATAAATGTCCTGTTTTTTTTTTCTTTTTTCGAGTGAAACTACGAACTCTAAAAAGTACGTGTGTATATTATTCACGGTCGAAACGAACGATTGAAATTCATTCTTACGAAACAGCGTGCCAGATATAAATTTTTGAACGTTTCTCTCGAAATCTTTCGTGAACAGAGCTACAATTTGAATTCCTGGTGTTGTCATAGTATCGACGAAGTATAATAGTAATACCTGTAAATCCAAATAACTAATAAACTGGTATACTTACAAACCTAAAAAAAAAGAAAGTATAATAATCTTATAAGCCTAGAAAATTTAACTTCTTTTTCTTAATTTCAAGAGAATTTCACTTTGTTTCAAAATATTTCGTGTGTTTCACACGTTTGAGGTTGGCGATCTGTCTAATTTTTCCCAAACGAAACTCACGCGTTTACAGATCTCCGCTTGTCGAGAAGATCGACGTTAAGCGCTAATGATAAAGCGGTATATCCGACTGTGAACGGAGGGGCGAAAGTCGGAGAGGAGAGCGGTGGTTATTTGGGAATCAATTCTTCCTGAGCATGTCCTGCGAGCGATTCGCTCGCAGTTTAAGTAGCCGATAGGCCGTCCAGTCACGTCGAAACCAATTACACCGGACACGATGATCGATACGCGAGTAATTATTCCGAGGCTAATGCAATGTCAACAGGACTGTGTTAGAACACAAGCAGCCCCGCGCCGGGGTTCGTTTTCATCGGCCGACGGTCCCATTTGGTCACGTTTAACGCAGTCAGCGCTCTCGAAAGCGGGTCCCCGGTGCACACACTTCACCCGGTGCATCCCGGCTGCGCCGCATAAGATTTTCATTTGCATTGCGTGAATCGATTGTTACCGGAGGGAGGGGAGGGGTTTCGCCGCATTCGAGCTCGCCGGCAGTGCGCTATTTACGCGCGTGCCGATTCATTTAACCCCGCTTCGATCGCGCTGTCTTTCAGGGATCAGGCTCAGAAAAATCAACCGAATCGCGCGGGCGCGCGCGCGAGAATCGACGACCAGGTACCGGGTAATTGTTTTAATTCGGGATAATTAGTTACGCATCGCGAGCGTTAACATCGCAATCGAATACCAACTATGATTATATTCGACGCCGGTGCGGTTTTGCTGTGCAGTTAGTGCATACGTTCACGTCTTTTCGACAAACAACCTGGTGGTTTTTGACACGTTAAATACCTTTTGATACAGATACGGTGCTGGACGTTGCAGTGAAGTTCCGTCGAAAGTTGTAAAAATTCTGGAAGCGTTGAGAAAATTTTTACCGTGGCCTTGAAGATTGAAATTTTCTCTTTCGAACGATCCTTTTTAACTTTGTTTGAACGACGAAATGTCAGGACTTTTTGACCGCAAGGTTCAAAGTAAAAAAATGACGAAGAAAAGAACGCGCAGCAGGTTGCAAGGTTGCAACTTTGATCTCAGAGATCGTGGTGGATCTGGTAATGACAAAAAATATTCCTGGACTGGAAATTACGGGAAATTCAATTGCCAAACAACCGCGAACCTCAGAACCTCGTGATCCCCGACTCAAAATGCACCGGGGGAGAAATTCCCGGGGATCGCCTCAAGAGCCGCTAACAACGCGGCAACTTATTACGTCGCCGGGGAAGAAGCCGATGAGAAATAGGAGCACTTTGTAGCCCAAGTTTCAAACAAGAAACGGTAGTCACACGTGTGTGGCACGTCGTAGGACGAGATGACCGTGCGCGAAATGAAAAATGTCTGTTGCCTGGGTATCGCCGTGAATCACGCTGAAATTTGTCCACGAGAAACACAGACGGAGGGGAGGTTTGTCTCGTTTGAAAAGGAGCGGAGCAGCTCCATCCGAGGTGTTTGCGGGGATGTAGCCCACGTGTAAGAGACCCGCGTACGTGTCTCTCGCGTAAGCAGGGCAACCGTGTTCTCGGTTGTGCCAAAAATGTACGTGCGATACGTACGTACGTACGTGGATGAGGGAGACTCGCGTTGCAGCATCTACGTGACCTGCAATTGCCCAGGAAGAAAAATTCTACTGTCATACTGCACAGCTGATCGCATTACCGGGGACGCTCTCCGTCTCTGTACGCGTTTGTAATCTCCAGCATCCGGCTACAGCAACCTTTTAAAAGTTCCGGTCCCGTGTGTCCCGGGGGAACCAGTGTCGGATCTGCGACAATGGTTGAAAAGTTCCTGGATGGCTGTTTAACACTCAAACTACCGGCGGCCAGAGCCTAAAAATTTCCATTAGAGACGTTAAAGTGAAACTTTGCAACGCGATGGGGTGCGTAAGCTGTTATTTAGACAGGGTGAGTGGAAAGAAGGGTCGTAACTTTTGGGGTAGATGGTACCCGTTGAAACGTGAAAAAAGATCCTAATAAGTATGGGTCGAAAAATTAATAGTTTTATAGTTACAAACGATTTTCTGCTTGCGAAAAAGTCAGAACACAGTCAGGAAACTTTGCAAGAGTATTTTTTATGAAAGTGTCAAAAGCGTGAAATGGAAGGAAGACACGTAGAAACTTTCTGTTTGACGGCTCTCGAAGCGAAAAAATTCGTTTCTCCAACAAAGAGCCGTTCATAACTACAAAATTACTAATTTTTCGACATTTATTAGGACTTTTTTTCATGTTTCGGCGAGTAGAAGTACTATCTACTCGATAGAGAAGTTATGAACCCTTTTTTTCTAATAAACCTCGTATATATCTCACGAAAAATCATTTAAATCTCTAAAAATATAACAGCATAACATTGTATTATATCTATCGTGCGAAGATATATATATATATAAAAGTTAGATTTTCCTATGAAATTTAAATGTTTATAAATTTACGTCAAACGTAATCAATATAATTGTGCATAGTGACGTTAAAGAAATATCAAGATGTAATAATTCGTTTAATACACGTAATATTATGCATTCACGAAAATTTCAAACATTTCCTTAAATCACTGCATGCAACGCGAGCCGTAAAAGAAAGCTATCCTTAAAATTGTTATACTATAAAATTTCGATAACCGTACACACGTACGCACGCGTGTGTAGAAAATGCCGGAGATATCGATTTCAATCTGCGCGATTCCACTTGGCCCAAAGTATTTTCGTTTCTCTCTTTTGCCACTCCGATCGCAAACTGCGAATAGCAGTTTTGGCAGTTGGAAAAGTTGTTGCAGATGTTCTTTTGCATATAGAGATCTCGAACGTGGAAATTCGCCGTTCGCGGTTACGGTTACAGAGGGCTTCTCCATTTTCTATATCTACTGGTATAATTCTATTTTCTACTCTTTCTCGAATAATATCCTCAATTCTCGTTCACTCGCTAAACGATGCGATCTGCAACTAAACTTTATACAAATTATACAACTCAAAAAAATCACTTTGCTCGCAATTCAAAAAGAACGTGCGATCAAACACGACACTAAAATGATATAAAGAAACGTCGTTAGTTCGAAGTTGGTCGAAATCGCCAATTTCCGAAAGATCATTTTTTCACTGTTCAAGTACACGTTGCTCTAATTCCTTTCACCGATACTCGCGTACAACATCCCGTTCACTTTGAAATCCCATTTTCGTTCCCATTCTTCTTGTAATTTGCACGCGACATTGTGATTAATTTTCGCATAACAAACACAGACTAATCAGCGAAACTCAACTATACAATTAAAACGCAACAGCGAGAAATGTGCTCGAAGCCGGTGTTTAATGAACGCACAGTAGCGTCTGAAATTTTTAATTTATCTGAACGCTACAGGACGATCAATTTATCCCAAAAGAAAGAGAGTGAGAAAGAGAGGGGACATTCGCTTCCTTTCGCTAACTACCGCGATTATTCGGTGTTTGTCATCGAAAAACCGTTCCGGTTGCCAAGCGGCCTCGCTATTCGCTCGCCCCGTTATAATTAATTCATAATCCTTCGGATTCTCAAGCAGCCGGCTTGAGAAGAGAGATAATCGTCCCTAGAATAGAAGAAGAAGAGGCTGTCAACGTTAATTCTTCCTGCCAGCCAGACTGTTCGCGTCTTTGTCATTCGCCGTGATAAAGTGCGAATCCCGTTGGAGAGACCGACCCTTCCAGGCTTCGCCCAGTGATTTACGGTTCCCGGTATGGCCAACGTACTCCTACAATCTGGTCACGACTAATATCTATAAGTTGGCTCTACTGTCTTTGGATTCGCGTTCGCGGAAAGAATTCGAACGTTCTCGGGAGAGAATCGAGGTGACGTGGAACTCAGCTTGGCGGAAACATTGTCATAAACATATCTTTAAACTATATTATATTTATATCATTATTATACGTTAAATATATTATAGTTTACAGACACCCTTTTAGATTTTAGATTAAAGTATAACACATTCCTAACTGAGCCAAATGTAGTTTGGTTAAGTTTGATAAGGTTTGAGAAAAAAATTCAACAATTAAATTAGTGTACTCAACAATGATGTATCGTTTTCGGACACTGTAAAGGTTCGGGTAAGAAGAATTCAACTGCCGAGAAACGAAAGCAACGTCAAACGATCTAATTCTTTAATGCAACGGTGTTGTATCTGCGTAAAGGGGTGATCACTCGAGAACGAATACGATTATGGTTTCGAGTGGGCGCGCGTTCTGGTAAATTGGCATAACGTGTATCTGGCGAAATAGTACACGCCGGATTAACGAACATAACCACACCCGTTAGAACTCATTTGGTTGATTGCGCTGTTTGTCGCAAACACACCGCATCGTAAGATTCAAACCGTCGACGAACTTGTGACTTTCAATCCTACGGATTCGAGAATCATTTCTATTACTTGGATAGAATATTATCATGCGTGTTTCAAAAATCCACGGTCTGTTAATCACGATCTAGTGTCACTTATCACGACTAATGAAAAAATCACTCAGAGCTCTCAGATCTCTTAAACACTATTGTTAGCAGTGTGTTATACTTTGGACGACTCATATATTTTTTCGTATCACGTGCACTTTGCACGTGTGTTTGCGCAAACTCTTCACACAAAAATCCACGGTCTATTAATCACGATCCAACTAGTCGCGGCTAATGGAGCAGCGAAGTCGCGGATCGTCGCTAGGAAACGCCCGCAGGACAATTACACGCATGAAAACATCGGGAACCGCAATTTACTTTAAGAAACAGTTTCTTGCCAGCGCGAGAACGTCGACGCGCTCGAGTGGCGAGCGATTGCACGCCTTAAAAAGCGTGGAAACACGCCGCGCAGCGGTATACAACTATCGGAAAAGACATTCGGCGGACGAGAAGGGCCGATTCGTTTTTTTTTTTTTTATTTCGCTCGCGTCTTTCTATTGACTTTTTTGCGAGGGAGAGACTGTCGCGAAACTTTCCGTCCATCGTATCGATTAAAAACGATGGCGTTCCTTTTTTTTTCGGAGGGGGAACGTATCGATATATCATCGTTCCGCGTCGACCTGGTCCTTTTCTGCCGAACACACTCGCCATTCGCTCTCGCGCCAATTTTCCCCGTTGCTGATATTACAATTTCATTCTCATTTCCACGTCCGTGTCAGGCATACTCAGACGAGAAAACGCGCTTCCCCTTTCGACCTTTCCCACTTCCTTTTCTTCGTCCCAGCTTCTCGATAAGGGTTGAGAGGCCATTGGAGTCGAGTTTCAAGCTCTGAAAACTCAATCGTCGACTTTGCACGTAATTATTGAATTTGACATTATTAACGTAATGAGCCAGTAAGTAACTAAACAAACTAATGAAACAAAGTTGGCCACGCTCGTAACAACTGAGAGTATCAACTGAGAGTATCAATATCGAATAGCTAATTTCTATCTAGTCACCAAACTATCAATGTAGGCACGCGCATTGCACGGTCCGTTTCCAAATGAAAATGCGCGATAATGCTCGTTTCCGTCGATTTTCTGACTGTGTAACTATTTCTCGATTTCTGCTGTATTCGTTTCGTTTCGTTATCGCGAGGGATAACGGCGCGAAACATCTTCAGCTTCTTTCAAACGTACAAATATGAAGATTGATGGAATTGAAAACGAAACGCGGAGAATGGAAACGCGGCACGTCAGCGAATAAACCACGGAATGGAACTTGTAAGTACGCGAGAGATACGATGTAATTTGTGAGACTGACGAGAGAAGCAATTCTACACGGTGTTTCCCCTCGTTCTTCGCCCTTTTTCCCTGGGATTTTCCCCGGCGAATCGAGTCAACACGACTCGAGGCAAGGAAGCGCAAGCGGAAAAGATGGATCGTAATCTCATCGGTAAACGAGTGCGAGTCCGCAAGACTCTCGGGCGATGGCAAATAAACTGCGTTTTCGCTGTACATTTGCCGGTTAGGTTCTCGGTTAGAGCCGAGAAGGCGAGAATTCTGGTTTATTGGTTAATTATCCCGCCTATCGAAAATGTTTCCCTACGTGTATACTCGACTTCTCGGCAAGTACTCGGCTATTCAGGCGAACGGACCCGGCTAAGTTTTAACGAGAACGCAGCCGGCATTTTCGAGGATTCCTCGTTAAAATCGCGGCGAACGTTGCCTCGAACTGTCTCTCTCTCTGGACTGGCAATCTTCGTGTCTCGCCAACCGGGAATCTTTTAACGATGGATTTAATGAAGAAAACTATCCCTCGTGATTTCACGCGATTGTACAGTTTTGTCGAAAATTGAAATTTCTCTGTCTTGCGTCGAATAAATTCGTGGCTAATTTTTGTATCGACTCTCAGAAACCCAAATCGGGCAATTCAGGTTCTCAGTTAATTAACTCAACTCTCGTTAATTCGATTAACCTCGAATGGTTGAAAGCAACTTTTGCAAATCGATAACATAATATAAATTTTGAGGTGGATTTGAGAAACAGCGTTTGTAAAATCATCGCCTTTTTCCTGTTCTTTAAATCATGGAAGTGATTAATGTGCACTCTAAGAGAGAAATCACTGAGGTTCACAAGTTACGGCATTTGTAAAGTTGATATTGCCCTTATAGTGTGACCCAACATAATTTCGACAAGCAGTGGACCATTACGATCGACGATATACCTAATCGACAAACGTGCCCCCTGCCACGTTCTAAAAATTCGAACGAGCTCCGCAAAGATAGCAACAGCAGAGGAAACGAACCGTAATAATCTCTTAATTTCACCGGCGAAGAATCGACTTTCGGTTCGGGGTTTCGAAAGTACCAGGACCCTGTGAGCAAACAGTGAGCCAAAGGGGGAGGGCGAAGTCGAGAGAGTTTCCTGTCTCGTAAAAGGAAGCATAAATATCGCAAAACGAGAACTGGCAGAGGACAGGGACGCCAGAGAGGGAAAAGAAACGGAACAAGCGAGTCGAGTTATACCAGTTGAGTCTTCGTCCAGCTGAAAGAATAA
>KQ435859.1:1688128-1716194 GCA_001276565.1 Melipona quadrifasciata
CTTTCACCTCCGTGCACGATCGTAAATTTGCTTTTGCCGATGCGTTTGCATCGGTGTCGCGTGCTTGCACAGCACGCTTACACAACGCGTCGAGTGCTCGTGGCTCGGGTACACACGCACATGCCCGCACTCCGGGCTCGGACCACCGAAGTGGTTGCATTGCACGCAACGCTCGTCCTCCTTCCATTCAATTGTTATAATCTCCCTGCGGGGGAACACACGCGAGCTCGTTAATTGCTACATTTTCTCCGCGAAATTACATTACTACGACAGCTGTCGTGCAACGCTCGTTCAGCCCCTTCCCTATCCCGGTGTTTCCCCGCGTATAATATTCGGGTTTCCGAGGCGTGCCACGACACTCTCTCTCTCTCTCTCTCTCGTGCCCTCTCACACTTTTCGTTAGAATAGACGACCCTCTAACTCCTCCGCGGCCATTCATCCGACCTACCACCCCGAATGACCGGCTGTATCTTTGTCACGTTCCTCTCTTTACGGGGCTGGCCATTGTCAAACCAGGCGTTTCATGCGACCGCCGTTTCAGCGATGAGGTTTCTCGTTGTCGCGATACCGCGACGTGTACCTTTTCACCGCGGTGTCACCTTTTTGCGGAAATACCGCGGATATTTACGGAGAAATTTGAATTCAAATATTTAGCGTAAATATTTGAATATTTCGATATTTCGTACGTGGATATTTCAGCACTGGAAATATCGGTAATTCTATTCGAGCGATTGTTACATTGTGGATTTTCGTGCATTCGTGAGAAATTGCGAAAGAATGTATAAAGTATCCAAAATAAGTGTTTATTACGATTTGTAATTTAGTGGATGAAACGAAATTTCTATTCACGTAGGTTTCAATTCTTCAACCGTGTTCAGAAAAATTTGAAAATTCGCAGCCCAATGGTTGTCAAACGTTGTCAAACGAAACATTCTAGGACGAACATCGTCGAGTAAAATTTTTGAGAAAAGTTTGTGTTGAAACGTAGAGGAAATTGTAATTGCAACGTCTCTTTATAATGTGTATCCCACTTCGATGTTGTGCAACTGTTTCCGTAATAGAAATTTAATTACCGCGACACACAAATGATTTACATGTTTTTTAATAATTTGTCGCAATTTATTTATTTACCTATTTATATCTATTTGATCGGCACTAGTTGCGTTTAAACATCAATGTCAAAATGAAACGACATTAGTACTCTATTCCAACAATCACACGTAAATTATTTAGAGAGCAACGACGGAACTTGATCGCATCTGCTAGTTCCAACGCTATTGTTAGTAAACCTAATGTCACTGATAAAGTATTAATTGTACGAAGCCCAATGTACTGTCAGTTGCAATGCAACATAAATTATCAATAAGCAAAATGCGACTGCATTGTTAGAGCCACAAATTGGATGTACGGATTCACGGATGAACGTTTAATCTACTTTGTAATATTTCATACCCTGATTAAGAGTAGCAAACACGTAGTTTACAATGTTGGACAATTTTAGTTATTTGAAGGTCGGTTCGATTCATCAGTTTGTTCGATACCGGCAGATTCTTAATTACGTAATTTACGTTCGTTCTTAACGCGCCTGAATAGGTCTGCGCATAGCGCGATGTATTCCACTTGAGCGCGTGAAAGTGTGTGATATATACGAGCTAAATGTCTCTCATCCCGCTGTTTCTTTTTCCACTCGTAGAGCCACCAGCTTTCAAATTTTCAAAAAAATAAATTCGGGAACGCAGACACAGCGCCAAGGAATAAATTTTTCAAAGAAAATGCATCTTCGAGAAAATTCAAATTGTTGTTACTCCGTTTCATTTCAATTATTTTAGTACGTCAAAATGTTTTCAAAATGTTTCCCTTCCAAAGCCAAATTGATCTTCCAGTGATACGTGAAACTCGCTTTCGTAATAGCATCAACAATCTATAGACAGTCCGAAATTTGCGAGCACTGTAATTCTATTATTAATGAGCTTGATAGAGCTTCTTTAATATCATGCGAGAGAGGGCAGGGTAATCAGTTCAGGAGAACAGATAGTACGTTTCGGGAATTATTTCGAATTATTACAAACCGTATACACACGATAGTATTTCCATTAGCAAGATTGTAGATGGAATACACATCCGCCATTTGCATGTTGAAATAATAAATGGATATTGATTTGCTTCGTGTACCGAATCCGATTATGAAACGAATGGGTATTAATAAATGTTACTTCCACGTTTGCTATATGCATCATCGCGATCTGTTGTCATGATCAGTTTCTATCATTATATATGATTATTAGCGTATTTATTTGACGTAGACATCTGTCAAATATTAGTTCGGTATTGAGTGTATTATTGGTTTAGTTTAAACAGTTGTCCGATCTAAAATCGCTAAACAAATAATTTGTCATCGCTAACGTAGTGAACAAATTTCTTTCCCTTGCTTTCGTTCATTGCTATCCTCGCTTGGCTAACTTTTCTCCGCGCGGTGAATTTATCGAAGGAGCAAGCCAATAGAAAATATGCGCACAGGAGCTTAGGCATTACGATGCACGCAATAATAATGTTCAGCGAAACGTTTAACTCAGCCACGATGTGATGCGCTAACACGGACTCGTTAAACATTGTTAATTACTACTGTGTACATACGCGCACTGTCAGAATAAGAATTAAGCGAAATGCGAGACCGAGTAGTAAACGAATGTTAATGCATGACCACAGAATATTTTTATCAGTACAATTTGTTTTATTCTCTAAATATTTTTAGCGCTATCATACCATTTTTAATTTTTTATTTTCGCCAAGGAAAGATATGCGAACCAATGTGTACTGAAATTAGAAATAATCAACTACGTAGGATTTAAAATTACTATTGTCCCTTTGACTGCGGACACATTTTGAGAAATCGTGTCGAAAGATGACGAAAATAAACATAAATTAATTGATTTAATTTTAAATAATCTATTTTCAATGATTTTTTAAAAATTCCAACGTACCAATATTCTAAAATACTACTGAATCAATCTAAGTTGAATTGAATTTGCTATTATGGATAAGTAAATCTTGCGCATTGTTGAAAGAATGCCTTCTTTTGTTTTATTTAAACTATTAGTTCCTATTTGCATTGGATTTTAATCTCGTACTGTATAAATTCGTTTCAGCTTTTCCCCCTTCCCAAAAAAGTAGGGTTCGGAACTAACCCGGAAACTTTTTTGAATTTACATGCACAGCAAAGTTCAGCATGGCGTTGCTTCACGCTGGAAAAGGGAGGTTTTTCCGCAAAGTGAAAGCGTTTTCGTTACGTAACAGGCCAGCGGCTGCCAATTGTTTTGTCGAGACTAAGTTGCGTTCTCGTGTATTTGCAAATATTGTGAAAAATCACCGGCTCTCTGACAATGGAAAACAGTTAAATCGCGTGCATTTTCCATTCGGACAAATATTTAGATTTCCGTTTCGCTCGATCGCATCTTGGTGTATTTTTTTTTTTTTTTTCTTCTACGCATTATTAACGAAGCGCGCAGGTATTTCAAACGGAAATTTACGCGTGCAAAAATTTCGCGCTTTGCCAGATTTGAAAATGATAGATAATCTCGTAAATGCGGCGCGATTTCTTTCAAAAGATTTCAATAATTCTAATTGGTACAAAATTGCCTTTTATTCGAAATAATAGTATTATTATTGTTTATTCAATTAATTGAAATTTTCTTAGTTGCTATTAAAATTAAAAAATATTATTATTAGGGCAATACTTTAATTGCATTATTAATGATAAAATAATCATCGCGTTAGCGACATTACACGCTCTTTGAATTACATCAATTTTAATGAATCGCGAGATTTCAAATCAAAAAATTCCAATGAATCGTCGCATTTGCACGTAAAATTCTAAGATCAGTTCCACGTATTAGTTTCAAGACACGTAATTCGGTATATTTGAGAAGCATTGGACGATCTCCCCCGAACTATGGAAATTGCGCGTAATTCGTTTGAACCGGTATGCGTGTACGACGAGTACTTTAACCAGCAGTTTAAGGTTGTCAAGTCACCAGGTTCGTGATCTTCATTATATTACCCGACTGTTCATTAATTGCCGCATTTTCCTCGCGAAATCGAATTACCGCGGAAACTGATGCCGCTGACTTGCATGCAATGTGCGCGCGTGTGCGCGCTTTCCATGGAAATTGTGTCTTTGCCGCAAATGTGATTTAAACTGCATACTGAAAAACTGCTTTATGAATTTTTACACCGCCCTCGTGTCGGAAAATTGGGAGCAGACTTTCACGGAATATTTTCGGTTCGGTGCGTGCTTCCAAAAGGAAATTGTTTCCGCGAAATTATTTATGAATTACGGGGCTGTTGAACGTCTCCGCGGGAGAAGAGAACGTCGCTCGATTTTTGTTAATCGAATTGGAAAAAGATGTTGGAAATGTTTAAAGAAACTAAAGTATATTGAACGTTGCCTTAATATTTTAATTACTTTCTTCTATTAGCAATATTTAAAACGATCTGAAATTATTGCAGCTTTGACAAAATCTTTGGTTTAAAAACACCATCGAGAATATTAATTAATCGATATGAATTTTATCGATAAATGCTTTGATGAAATTGTTCGTCAATTGCAAAATTTTCGTAACGAAGAACTTTGTTTGATCTTTTTTTCGAATTAACATTTTAAAATACGAGAAAAAGACAGTAAGAAATATTAGCCCGAAGAAGATAATATTTAGGATGCTAAATTTCGCGTGATTTCCAACGCTAGCAAGCACGATTTGCTATTAACGAATATTGCTGTTCATAAGCAACGCCTCTGAATTTCCCATTTGCTAATTTCTTGCGCAAACATCAATGACAGTGAATTGATCTGTTAATGTGTAACTAATTATCCGTTCAAATAATCGGTGAAATGTCCATCAAAGTGAATTTACATCGTCGGATCGTCGAATTAATTATGTAATTAAAATATTCATAATATTATGGAAATTGTCTTTCATTTAAGTTTGAAACGCGAATCGTCAACTTACGCTTTTGTCGTTACACAAACGCGCTATTATAAATATTGCGTTTGCGTACCGTGAAGCGGAAATGATGTTTGAAAAGCATCGTTGCCGATCAGTTCCACGGATTCAGCGTAACGTTAGCAGAATTTAAAAGTGAAGCAATGTTATCCAATAATAAATATCCGGCGTGCTCGAAATCGCCACTGTAAAATTGAAAACAAGCGATATACCGTACGTTTCTTTCCCTTTGAAGAGTTTTGCGTTTCGCGCGAATCAATGGTAAAAGTAGAATTTCAATCAAGCATCGCGTCACGATTTTAAAATAATACACGAAACGCTGACAAATAAATTCATACGTTCATATTCTGACAATTGAAAATTCATTTATGAGCGTAACGTTCGACGCGCTGATTTTTATTATTCATCGCGTGCTTTTGCGCGAAGTATTTTTTAACGTGTCGCGTTAAATATTCAATTTTATAAAATGCTTCGAGCATATTGCGTTAAACATATTGCTAAACTGTTTCGCTATTTTATTCGATCGATGCTCGCGTCGCACTTATCGTCAGTATTACTTGAAAAATTCGCGTTCGAATTCCGTTCGGAACTTTGATTATTTTTAAAAATTTCGTTTCTAACTCCATTCGTTTTTAAACGTTTAACTCGTTTCACTTTTAAATTTTCATTTTTATCTCAAAAATTTTTATTCCCACAACGCTTCACCATCCAACTTTCTGCTCGTTATTATACGATCATTCCTTGAGTGTAAGACGTCTCGTTATCATTCTGTACTTCAATGGGACACGAAAGGTGATACGTATCTCGATCCATCAACATCCGCAATAATACGTTGATCCTTCGCCGACAATTTCCAATTCCAATATCGTACAACCAGCGTCGATAAAAATACGCCAAGTGTAATAGACGTGCGCGGCGACAGCTAATAATTCATCCCGAGCGACAATTCCCATTCACTTAAATTTCATGAAAACAGCCGGGGCGGCGCTCTTGGGAACAAAGGGAACGTCAACGAGCTGATCGCGATCGCCGATACACCATTTGCCATCGAGTACGAGAGAGCACGTGGTCTGTTCGAGCGACTTTTGCGGCCGTATTATTCCATCCGTGGGAAGAAAACGGGACGCCTGACGGTGGAACGATACCGATAAACTGAATTCTTAATCAGATAAAACTGTGGCACAATTACTGCTGAAGCCGACGTTTTAAATATTACAGGCATCCGTGCCTCGGAGTCCAACGTACAGCTCCTCTCATTCAACATTCTCTCTGCTACGGTCACGCGTCTAAAAATCAGTCAGACGTCTGCGAAAATTTTCACCTAGCCTTGATCAGCTACTACGTACTCTGAACTGTCCATGTGCAGTATCCTTGAGCTTTTCAGCGCTATGACGTTTGCTGTTCTGAAGGGATACGAGTGCTTTTGAATTCCGTATTGTACCACGATGTCAGTCTAGAAGCTATCCTTGCGTTGAGTATTTTAGTACGAATTACTGACAAATTTTCATACGCTGATCGAAATTTCAAACTACTAGAAGAGATTGTCATTGAAGATAATTTTATTCTAAGGCTCTAAAGAAAAATTATATATTTATCGAAAAAAAAAAACATCAATAACCTCGAAAAAGATATTTTTACCAATTATTGGTCTTTCGGTACCATTCATGTCGGGCAGAAAATATTTTTTGCATCGTCACAATTCGAGAAAATGGACCGCTCTGTACACCTAGCGCAGGGATGAACAATCAATTTGATCAAGCAGTTTGAAAACAAACAAAGGAGCCGAGAAAAAGCGGGAAAAACAGACTAGTCTACTGTAGTACGATATTTTAAGTTCCTACGAGTAGTTGGTCAATCTCGATCAGGCAGTTTGGGAAGCCCAAGACATAGAAAAGAGGAAGATAACCTACGTAACAATAACATTCGTGCACGCAGTAGTCGGTGAATCTGATCAATCAGTTCGAGAAAAAAAGGAACAAATGAAGCGAAGCGAAGAAAGAGAGGGAAGAGGAAAGAAAACAGACGAGAGTAGCAGCAGGGAAGGAGCTGGCAAATGACGGAGGAGACTCGGTCTTGTTTCTGCACAGGCCATTCACTGCACTGGCAATTTATCCAGGTTTATATACGGGTATATCTTGCCGTAGCTGCGGATGCTCACGAGCAACCATCGGGTTGAGCTGGGATCCATCCTCCGCGTTACAAGAGGATGGATCCTCCCCCTCCCCGAGTTCGAGCCGAGGGGGCGGAACTCGGCTCTGCTCGCTGCAGCCCCAATTGCACGACTCGAGCGCTATTTTGTTTGCCCTCTTCCGGCATTTTAATTCACGGTAGCGCGCAGGCTTTTAAAGTTCCGAAAACCGCGGAAATTGTACTGTCGCACTTCAGCAGCGGCACGGCCGAGGAGGAGCGTGGCCCAGCGAGTATCGGAGACATTGTCGTGCAACGACGAGGCGAAATTCGAAAGAGGCCATTCGGAGCACCGCTGAATGAAAACCTAGTTAGCCAGCCGGTCTGTGACCCACGTTGGTCCTTTTTCCTTCTTCAACTCTGTTCTCCGAGTGAATGCAATTCGAAGGCTGATCGATGGTTCGAGTGAAGCCTCGTTCGAACGTGTGCTCTACACGTTGTGCAAAGTAAGTTTGAAATTCTGTTGGCATAATAACAAGATACGAATCGTAACAATCGTATTGGAACAGTTTGGAACTAATCGGAAGATGTACAAGTTGCAGGGTGGTGGATCGTCTGCTTTTCTTCTGAGATAGAAATTTGTGAAATCCTCCATTTCTCGCAAAGTTGTTCGTCTCTTGTCAAGAATAATCGCGTTAATTAAAAGTGAAGTTGACTGGTGAAGTTGACTGGCGTGAATATCCGTCTTAAGAAAATATGCTTCCACCAAGGATTAAGATTCACCGGTATATTATAATGGTAGATTATCACGAGTAATTAGTTTTTTGTCATGTCTGCAAAGTATACATTTATACCAAATATGATGGATCCAATGACGCAAATATTCGTAGATTATTTACAAATGTCCGTGAATAGTCGAATGAATCACTATAAAGTTGCGAAAAAGAAATTTAACAAGAGCAGTAAAAAAACGTAAATTACGCTTCAGGATGAAATTGCTGTTTTACAGGATTTAGCAGATTATCGACACTCATAGTCTCTCTGTTGCAAATCTTCTTTTCTCAGCCGTCGTAGCTTTTGCAGCGACTGCTCATAAAGCGTCGATACTTCGATACACCTACGATTCCGTTTTTTGTCCTTTAGCGTTTCTGTTATTCCGATACAAATCTCCTTCCCTTTCCGCACCTTCGAACGTTCCGTTTTATCGAGTTTCACCTCGCGCAGCACGCTGCCCTACAACGAGAAATAAATATTCCTTTTCCCTTTCCCCTTCTTCCGTCAGTTTCTCCGTTGCAGCACGGCTGCAGGGTGGGGGGTAGTTTACGGTAAAAGCTTTGAATAACTGAAACTCGTTCAAAAGTTCCCCCGAGTACCGATAGAAGACACTTTTTAAAGGTGCTATTAACGGGGCTACGAATTTCCAGCGGGCGCCTTGCACGAACTGCACTCGGCTGCAATTAACAAAGATACAAAGGAATAACCTCGTTGCCCGGCCATTTTCCCGCGAATATATACGCCCGCGATACCGGCTCCGCGACTTCTTTCGTCCCGCTTCATTCTGCAACGCGTATCTTTTGTGCTTCGCCGGAGAACGGAACGGCGAATGTTTAAGTTTCTTGCTAGTACCCAGCGACGAAATTATTAGCACGTTTGTAGATCCGTGCGCGCGCGCGCTCCGAGGACTTCATTAACTTTACAAGGGGGGAAACGTTCTACCTATGTTTAATGTGGGAACGTGGGAATTACGCAGCAGGAGATTTAAATTTCACATGTCGGGATGTGTTTTCGCTGTTGAAGCGAAAAGTAATTTCGGCTGACGCGAATTCTCCAAGTATGCGAAAGGCTGGCATGTGTTTTAATTTAACAATTTCGCGATAGCGATACCCGTCGGCGTGCTCTCATTGTTTTCGACGGAGGTAATTTTTTGAGAGCGCACGTGGAAAGCTCGTGCTTTCATTCAATCTCGTAGTTACACGCTTCGCAAAGGTTTGCACTCGCTAAGCAAGATTTCAGGAAATTTCATTTTCATCGCGAAACAATTCTCAGTCTCGCAAACGTTCTTTCATTAGAATTTGAGAAATTGGTAACTTTCTATTTCAAATCGCGGAATAGCAAAGTTAGAAATTATTGGGACGAATTTGGACGAAGTGCTTTCCCGCTGGGAACTGCAGGCTTAAGAAACCTTATTACACTGTGTCGCGGATTGATTAATTTTCTTTGAAAGAAAGCCTGCAACTCCTACAGCTTGCAAGTTCGTACTTTACCCGGTAAATATCTTTGGAAAATAACACGACAATGACTTTTGAAAATTATTAATTTTAATAATTTATTACACCGGTTCGTTTTACGCGAGGGATGCTTTATAGAATTCTCTCGGAGATACGGGCATCGATAATCATTAATTGTTACAAAACTTTTTGCAATGAACGAGATTATATTATGTTAACTGAAGATAGAAAGCGCTGTTTTGAAAAAGATAACATGACGATAAAAACAGAGTGATAATTATCGCGGGATCGGGTTAAGCAGAAGCCGAGCATGATGCATAGGGGATGTAAATTAGAATGCACGGGACCCCGATTTAAATAATTTCGTATTACGGTGCAATGGATATCCTAATATGTACTAATCATCTGTTATCCCTATCACGGACATCGTCGTGCCGCGTTGTATCAACATTTACTTGTTTAAACTGCATGCCCGTCCAATTCGGAGTGCAACCAAAACAGATGTACACTGTTACGCATTAGACACAGTGATGTAACAATTCGTACCAAAGTCACATAACGCTACTGATTATCGATTTATTCTCTACCTCAGCTGTCTTGAGATTCTTGTTCGTGAGAATAATTGTTTTAGTGACTAGACTATGCTGAGTTGTGGTTTTCTCTCTGAAGAATTAATTAAATTATTCTGGTAAATAAATTTTAATTTCATCGAAGAAAGATTTATCACTAGAAACAAGCTCTACTCTCGTTTTATTTTCTAAATTTTATCTTTTTTCTAAAATTTTCAACGTATTATTTAAATTACACGATTCGCAATTTTTCACGTAGTGGAAATGTAAATTTAGTTTCGAGCACGCAATTTCATCTGGTGATTATACTTTTCTTAGAAATCGCGTTTTTGAAAGAAATATTAAGTTACTGAGATAAATAATATAACTTCCTTCTTCTTTTAAATAACGAAAATACGTTTCACGATCATTTTCTCATTTCTCTATGAAGGTTTCTATTCCCCTTCAATAAAATCTTCATCGGGATAGGTTGTTTCAAACTAAATTCTCTGGAAAACTGTATAACCTACGAGGTGACCCATTATTTTTTTTATTTCTTATATCAGTGAGCCAGATGTTGAGACACTTTTGAAAAAATAATGGTTCGGGGTTGCAGGTCTTGATTCCTAAGAACTGTGAAATTGGTGTCACTAGCCCGGAAAATTCAATATCGGAGAGAAAAGTGGCGTCAAAGTCCGTCATAAGCAGCTGTGAAAATAAATATAAATAACTTTTCTTCTCGCGATACTTTCGAATCAAAATGTACCCTATATCTACCAACCATTATTTCTCCAAACTAATTTTACATTGGGTTAAAAAGATATCAGTAAAAAAAAAAAAAAAAGTAGATTCTGAAAAAACTTGTCCATACAAAAATGACTTCGAACGATTTTTCCATAAAAATTTTATACGTACGAACGATGATAAATTTCCTATTTTTTTTTTTCGAAAAATACAATTCAGTGCGTTGTCAATCAGTCTCGCGTTACCAAAATTGCATTTTAATTCGATTTTCCAAGCCGGACACATATTTTTTCATACTTTTTAAAATTTTCGAAATATTGCTCGCCGCTTAATATCAAAATGTTAAACGTGTTGAAATATCGCTCGTCCAAATGATTACATGGCTTTCATAAAATCTCATCAATTTATCAATTATTTAAAAAAAATAAAATTTACAATTTACATCCTCAACTTTCCTTTCTAATTATTCGAGATCCAATGAGTCTGACAAAAATGTCAATTGTATCTTTCTGACCAAAAGGGAGTATTTCAGGTTCTCGAGTCCTCGAGTCCTTTCAAAAACTGAAAATCCGTCGGACTGGCGAAATTTTCTAATTGTACTAATCAATGTACTAACGAAAGAATATCTCTCGAATCCTCGATGTCATTAACTCCACACCTGAGTCAAGCCTGAAAACAGAAACCGGCGATCGCGATTCCCGCCTCATTAGATAAATCGTAGAACGGAGAAGCAAACGACGCGAAGGATCGCGGTCGATCGTTAATTCCCGTTCTGTCGCGTAAACGCGGCCGAAGGAACTCGTATTTCTTTCTCGCCTGATCGGTCTTGTTCCTGACAGACACGTTAATGTTCCGTTTCGTCGAGTGCAAAACTGCGCCGGCAGTTTCGTTCGTGCGCGTAACTTCCCGAATCGCCTGTGAAACGGTGAAACTGTCGCTGTTTCTCGACGGCGCGCTTACACGTTCGGGTCGAACGCCAAAAATGGGACGCGGACTGCACAGAGAGAGAGAGAGAGAGAGAGAGAGAGAGAGAGAGAGAGAGAGAGAGAGGGGAGAAGTTGAAAGCGACAGAAAGCGGAAGACGAAGCTGAATTCGAGAGAAAGTTGAAACGAGAGGGACGACGGGAGATTCGAAGGGGAAAATTCGATCTCGCGCGATTCTCTTATAATTCGTGGTAGCGTGATACAGAAGCGGCGGACTCGAGTCGGCGATTACAGCTTCCAAGTGGAACGAAGGAGAGGAGACAGACGGCCGGCCGCAAGTTCGCTCGAGCTTGTCTCCGCTTTTAAACTACGCGAAACTGTTGTATTTTCTTATGACCAACGGACTAGAAGCAGTCTCCTCGAGACGCTTCGCTTCCTTTTTCTCCTACACCGAGAGAGAGAATGTCTCCCTTTTGCCTTCCAGCGGAGGCCTTTCTCCTCCCTTTGCAACGCCACTACTTGGATAACTCGATAAACGTTGATCTTGGCAAAAATCCTGTCCAGATTAGATTTGTAGAACTGAGAGAGAAAGGGAGAACTCAGGGCATGACCATTTAAACCGTGGAACTTTTGCTTTATCAGATACGCGTTGGAATGCAAGTTGGAATTGAAGTTCGCCGCGTAGGTGAGCATGTGGAAGTTTGATATGATTTCTTCGAACACAGCTTCGAGCAAACTAGTTTCCCTTTTTTCGTCTAAGTTCGATTCGAACGTTTGGCAATGTAAATTGCGAATTGTGCAAGTATGAACGGGGTGGGGGTTTGACGAGACAATGGACGCTTTCTTCTCGATATAATTTCAGAAGATTCATTAAGGAAATTCGTTCTTAAATAATATTCACAGTTGGACATTTATTTTCTTGTTAGAACTTGAGGTTAATCATATTGAAAGGAAAGTAAATCAATGACTGTTCTAATCGACGAATGTGTAATTCCGTTATAAATTTTCGTGTTTCGAAATGAAAGTTAATCGTTCGATTCAATTCCATTCGAGCTCTTTTTTCTTTGTATTCAAGCACTTTTCTCAATCAAACGCAGATGGCACGGAAGAAACTTCCAGTGTAATGGAACAATTAGTTGATTGCTCGCAAGAGTGCCACACCTGTTAAAGCCATTCCAATTAGTATTTGCTGTTAATAATCCTCGTTGCGAAAAGAAAAACATATTATGGCATCGATATGGCTGCCTCGCCCGAAACTTTCGAAAATGGAAATGTATCCTGGTTTATGTACAGGATGTCTCATTTTAAATGCAATCATCTCCGATACTACAGTGGGTAATCGATTAACAAACAGTTCAAACTACTAACAAACTTTCGTATACTGTTACGCGCGTACCCCCATAAGTCTGGCCAACATCAATTGCAACATCGTATATGTTATATACGTTACATCGCTGCTGCATCGATAAATACAAAAAAAGAAAAAAAAATGTAATTATATTCGAAGAAATAGCAGCGATAGCACCTTCATATCTCCCACACGTTATCTATCTAGATACAAACTAAGCCTACCAAATTATTTAATCAACTACCAAATTACTGAGCTCTCAAGACAGAAAAAAAGTGCATTTGAAACAATAGTTTCCGGGATAATTGCATTTACAGGTGAAAACGGGACACCTTGTACATACGCTCTGGTGCAGTTTGCCAAATTACGTTGCTTCGCGGGTAATACCGGCTCTGCACGAAGCACACGCGTCACGTCTATTTCCTATACGGGGATGAGTTGCTCCCATATGCGTGACGCACATCTACGATTCGGTTTACGCACTTAGATTCTATAAACATTGATCTTAACAGACGCGTTATTGGTCGACGCTGTCGTTGCATAATTCAAAGGGAGCCGCCTAATGCGAGCCGATCAAGTCGTCGATATCTTTGGACTCCGATTTCTGGGACGCGTTCAGATGTCCCGGGAAAAAGAAGAGCGCCGGATTCCTGTCGGAGGAATTCTCTAGACGTGTGTCACTCCACTGAGAGAGCTTCCGCGGGATTCTACACGTCGATCAGAATTATTTCTAGACAGGAGCAAACAGTGCTGACTCTATTGAATAAATAAATTGGCGAGTAAAGTGGATCTTTTATGAGCCGCGCGCTTCTAAGAATTATCTTTAGACACGAGCAAAATTGCACCAATTTTATTTTATTGGATAATCTGATCGGCAAATGGAATGTGAGTTTCGACGAAGTCTTCTGGTTATTTTAATAGTTTTATTTATACTTCTTGCACTTGAACAATTTTAGAATCCATGTATATTAGCTTTCAAGCGTTGAGACGAGAGCCAAGTGTTTTATAAATATGAAATATTGTTCCTAGAATAGAATAATTTTACCTCAAATGTGATGCATATGTGAGAATCGTTAAAGATAGGTTTCCTCGGTAGAACCAGAAGCTGACATTGTCTTTCGACTAATTTAATATTAAATTTGACAAGAATGACCGACGAGGAACGAGTTATAACACTATGACCGTCATAATACCTGTAACATGATCAGCCAGAGAGAAATCTTGTCCAAACTTCTAACTTTTTATATTCAGCCTTTTATGTTCAAGCATTTTATAACTATAAAAGAACATTCTCTTTTGTAGTAATCTATAAATCTCAGTATATGTGTACGATTCACGCATATACGTATACCGATTTTTTATCACTGAAAGTGATTTTAATGGGGGTAACCCAGAAAATCGGGCCTCTTCAGGTGCAATGCTAATGCAACGAAAATTACCGATTGGTTGATTTGGGTCACGTGATTCGTGAAGGGGCGTGGGGTAGACCTCGAGTAGGAGTGGCGTTGTCTGGTACTGAGTGATCGCACCTGTAATTTGTTTTCTATCGATTCAAATGTTTGCATATCGATGAAATTTTATGACAAAAATGTCGTTTTCATTTCCTAGTCAGAACAATTGCTTCTGGGCTTTTTAGTGAGACGAATCGTACAAGTCGTGTACGTTTTTTTAGACGTCTCCGTAACTTTTCTATTTCTTTTTTGCTCAAACTCTTACAACATTTTTAATCTCTTCATTTGAAGAGAAGCCGAGAAATTTATTATTTAATTGCAACGTGTACGTTGCCACTGTTGGGTCGTGCAGTTTTTTTATCTACTTTAGATCCTATATAAAACAGAACATCTTAGATCAACTCAGTCCATCGTCTCAGTCATACCGTCATATTAAGAAACTGTCGTACGAAGAAACAGTTGTTAACATTAGGCGGTGGCTTTCCTTCAACGACGGAAGGCAAGAATCCACGGGTGCTCGCATTTTTTTCTTGCTCCTCCGACCTTTCCCGTTTGTCCTCTTAATTGAGTTTTTTTCAAAGAGCCCTATATCAAGACGCGACCGTCTAGGTATCTGCAGTACAAGCGGCGGAAACTAGAGAGTAACGAGAGCGCTGGCAAAGAAACGGCCCCGCTAGTAAATTATCGCGCTTCTAATCTCAAGTATATTTCGTTGCAGAGGTGGCAGTCTTTGCCGGTGAAACGTTTCTCAAGTTTACTGCCGGTATAAGAAGCGAGTCGCTTGCCAGCTACGATCTCGTGAATTCCGTGGCTGTTCTTTTTCTTCCCCTTCTTTCTCCCATTCGCCTCCCCCCTTTACTCTTCTTTTCTCCCTTTCTCTCTTTTTCTTCTCATCGACGCTCGACAGGCTAAATAAATGTAACGAGGTGGCGAGTTTAAGTAACCTTCCCTCCCTTCCTTCCACCTCCCTTGCAACGATGCCACCGAATGCTTACGCGACGTCGTTAAAAAAGGTTTTATCATTCCTCTCTCGTCTACGTCCATTCATGGTGAAACGACGTTCATCCGATTTTAAACTGCCAATTGTAAGAGCCAACGTTGCAACGCCAGTCGTTTCGTTTGCAATGGGTTCATCTATATCATCAAGTTTGGTATTTTCGTATTTTAATAACAATGGAAATAATCTCGTGGTAACTATATATAAACATTCGTTAGATATACTCCGAAATCTAAGTATCATTAAAACGAAAATGTAACATTTAATTGGAAAAAAATTAGGGAGGTTGGCACATTTCGTTTGCTCGTATTGCCCCCAATTTTGCATTCCTGAGAACAGATTCGAACATTTTCCTCCTAGAAATAATGATATATTAAGAGAGAACGATTCAACATCTTAACTTCATCTCGAACTATCGTTGATTCATATTTATTTTCGAATGGAAATACAGAGTTGAGTAGAGGCGCGTGTGTGTCCCGAATTGATTAATTGTCAGTTCATACATTCGAAACTCTATCGTTCGTGAACAATTTATCGAACGTTTGTTAATCTATCTAGTTAATCCCCGTCGAGTCACTTTTAGTCCTCTAATATATAACTTCGTTCATAATCGCATCGATTCTGCGCAAATCGCCAGGTTACGAACGCGTGCAATCGTTACACGTGGAAACAGCCAGTGTCGGGGCTACCGTGTAATCTTAATAATTCATCGATTTGAACGGTAAACGGTGTCAGAGCGCAAAATCGTTCCACGTATTTTTACGTTTCTCGTTTAATCTTCATTTTCAATTTTCTTTTCTTTTTTTTTTTTTTTTTTTTTGTTGGTCTTTATACGGTTAGGAAGAATTAATTTAAAAAAGAAGTTAAATGATTTCACTCGTGTTACTATACGTTGTTGTTTGCAAAATGTAAGAAAATCTATGGCGTAACACATTCGCAATTGTGCTGAAACAATTCTTGTGTTTTCGAGATTAAAACGAATATTAATTAAATGAAAAGTGTCTGGATTTCCTGCGGAATAATAATACAGTGTAAGTTAGTTCAGAGGTTACATTGATGAACGCTGATGAATTAAAAAGTGGAAAAAAATATTGCTTTTTAAGTATATCTCAGAATTTAGTACGACTTGTGTTATTTTCTTGTGAAAAATGAACATATCAAAATAAATTTCTTTCTTTTTTTTTTGAGAAATAGAAATAGAATCTTGAAAGTAAAATTCAATTCCTCACAGTTTAACAGCGGCGAATATGTTAATCTTTATACCTCGCAGACTATTACAATTGCCTACTCGCGAAATGAAATTATGAATCGCGTGGTATACGTTGAACTTGTACGATAGTTCCGGAGTAGAACTCCATTTGTTCAAACGAAATTTCAGACAGCGTTCAGTTAAACGAACTTTTGCCGATTGAATTCCTATTATTTCTGAAATTATAATGGAGGGAATCACCGAACTCCTATTAGGCGTACGAACTCTAATCGCATGAACTACAACCGGTTCAAGTGATTAGAGTCGACTGCAACGCCAAGAAACTTAAGTAAGTAGGCTCTTACATTTTTTAATAAAATTTCACGAAAGTAAGTTTGTTAACCGAAGCACGGCTTCGTTGGAATTTCATCTTTGGAAAATATTCTTCCTCCGGATTTTCTAATTAGCCTGAAATTCCGCAAGGAAATTTCTTACCGCGAGAAAATTCGAAGACTAACGACAAAGGAAAACTGAATTCCACAATTTTGGAAAGCTAGGTCTGCAGATTTCGAGTTTCAAAGTATCTCTCCCGAAAAATATAAAACTTTCGAAACTGCAGTTTCATTAGACTTCAAAACAGAAATTGGACGTTGAAGTTTCGCCTGCTCCACGTTCCACGTTTCAGGCTCCACGCTCCTCTCTTTTCCACTCTTCAGAAACAAAGATCGCCAGATTTGCTTTGATATTTTCTCCCTTACGGAATTTGCATGTTCTTCTCGCTGATCTGTCGCGCGAGACGAAGATGTTCTCCGCTCGGGAACTTGGAAGGCTTCAACTTTTCGAATAGTTTCAGTTTAGGAGGGGTAGTAACTTCGTGAATTTAGGATACATCGATTGCTATCAAATAGCAAGAAGGAACTCGAGATCATTCAAGTTTCGACTTGGAAATTTTGACTTCCAGCTGAATCAAAGAGAACCGCTAGGACGCTGGTGCAGATTTCAAGTTTTCGAAACAATGGAAGCTGAGCTTCTTCCTTCCTGCAGCAAGTTTAACGAAATAACATACAAATGTAATAAATCTTGCTGTCGAAATGTTTGCTCAATAGAGGAAAGTGTCATTCAATCTACAAAAAGAAAGTGAAAGAAATTTTACGATTAAAAAACGTTTGAGATTACGAGAGTTCACAGATGAAATTAATAAGATTTTGCTGAGATTGAGATTGAGCTTTCGAAACTTTCCAAAAAATTTTCGTCGGCAATTGAAAATCTACGGGACGCTTCGCGCACGTTTCGCTTCGAGAAATTCCCTCCTTTCATTTCTATTCACCCTGTGTTTGCTTCCGATAGAAATTCCATCGTCGTGCCTGTCAGCTATTTTCAAGACATTATTGTCAAAGACCGAATCGTTCATTTTACTCGGGAACATTTCGCGTTCAATCTCAGTAACAGCGGAGACTAAAAATCTTAAATTGCAAAACTAAAACTCGTCGGAGATGGTCTTCACGAGTGCTATATCGACATAATCTTAATAAAGTCTCTGCGTATTTTTGCAAAAGGAATTAATTTCATTGTGAAAATTATCGCTCATGTATTTTCTGACATGTTTCTAGGTGAAAATTCTGATTTCACCTCGACAATGGAATAATACTAAATTTCATAAATCTGTCGATTTAATCTCTCTAATCTTACTGACTCTGGCGTTGCATGTGCTCAAATTCTTTCTAAAAAGAATGTTACACGAAAGATCAAGCTCTTGTTAGCAAACTTCGTCAAACACTGGAAATCTTGATTTCCATCCGTCTATAGTAAATTTCTAGAAGGATCTAACTCCGTCGTTACCAACATGGAGGCAATTCGAGAACGAGTTGTCAACAGTGAATTTGTTGCATTTCTTTAAATGAAAATTTAACTTTCTTGCTCTTTGGAAGCTTGTTCAGACCTTGAAAAATTCACTTTTTGAATAAGAAAAATTACGTGTCATCAGGATTTTAAGGATGCTCAGATGGGACAGAAACCGAGAAACAGTTGGGAACCACTGGCCTGACTTCACCAACAACTTTCTGTTATTAAACGTCACGAAACGACACTGGAAAGAACTCTGAATGCTATTATCGTCTTATACATCCAGCTACTTGTAACAAAACTTACGGCAAAAACGAGCAGTGGAAAGAGCAATCTATTCAGACATGTCGCTCGGTCGATAGAAAATAACGCGAAAAATATTCCGACTTCTATTGCTAAAGTGGAGACAGAAGTCGTCCCATTTCTTTGGAAAAATGGGCCATTCGTATGCCCGAAGCGTAACGTACAAATAATTTCTCGTTCCGCGCGATGTACCGTCTCTCTCAACGACGCTCGAATCGCTCGTTCTATTTTGACGTAGGAGTTCTTCGAGAACTTTGCGAATCAACAAGAAACCTCTTAGAAGCATCGCGATGAGCCGTACATCGACGTTAATGAAGGAACCTGGCCAACGTTGACAGAGAGATCCATTGACAAGAGACAGTCCTTTTGTCGATGAACAGGCAACTCCTCAGTGATACTTAATCAAACTTATTATGTCAGTTTGGTTGAACTTTTCGCCCTGGCGGTAGTCTCATCGAAACTTCCATGGTTTTCGCTCAACTACATTTTCTTTCCTACGCTTAACCTTTGCCACCGAAACTACCGAAAACGAAGTTTGCGTAACGCGAGACGCGTGCGGAGAACTAATTAAGGAACGATCTTAATGAGAATAACGCAGCTTGTACGTAAGTGTTCGTTATAATGGTATCAAGGACTTAAAAAAAAAAAAAAGAAAAGAATGCAAAGTTCTATTGTGAATTTTACTTAATGTTTCATCTATGGTTTTTTTTTATATTTTTTATTTAATTATATCTTTGACTCGTGGAATAATTTGTGGAGAACTCAATAAATGTTGGTCTGCGAACATCATTGCTGCGCATCTTTTCGTTGAAACAGTGCTGGAAATGTTTGTACGTCTCTCTTTAACAGAGAGAAACGAACGCACGCGAAATTTGAATCATTTTTCTTTGTAGATTTATACTTGTGCATTCTGTTACTAAATCTCGGCAGGGATTGCAACGTTTTTGTTGTAGCAAGAACGCGCCAGAGGATTTCTGCTTTCCACGTACGCAAAGCTTTCGTAGCTATTGTCTCGCGAGCTGATAAACCGTGCGCTTAATACGTACACACATATTTTCGGTACGACTTTGATGTCACAGAGCACGAATTTCTAGTTTTCATATTTCCGACGCACTTGCCTACCGTTGCACGTCCCTTCGCAAGGACCGAAAGAGAAATTCGTGAATAAAATTCTCAATTTGAAAGTTGAAATTTCGTTTAAACGAAACCTTGAAGCGGATACTCTGCCATGCAACTTCCAAGGGAAAGCAGGACAATGAAGAGAAATAATCATACTTCTCCAACCATCTATCGATTCTTCATATCGTTTTATCGGCATTGCAACTAGCTTCATCAGCGACACAACGGAGTGCACAAGCTTTTATTTGTATATTTTACGAAAAATCATTTAAATCAAAAATTATAAGTTGGTTCTAGTATTAAGGTTAACTATCCCTCAAACATCGCTATCCCGACGATTTATGCGAGGATGATAGTACAAACGCAAAAGATACTCGGGCTATATCATTTTCAGACTCGATTTGCAGTCGTGATGATCGCGTCTCGTTACGATACTAGACGTACCGGAATATCCAAAAGGGAAACTCTCGGAAAACTCTCGGAAACGCGAGGGAAGGTCTTGGAAGCGAGAAAACCGGTGGCGTTACCTTCGCGCGAACTTACCGAACAAACCCGCCGTCGTCATTGTCGCCGCGTTTCGCCGCGATCGTTAATTAGCTGCTTCGGTCGACCGAGAAAAACCGAACGGCGAAGCGACTTTTTATCGAGAGCACACTCGCTAATGAAAACTCGTTGTCGCGAATGTTCTCGTCAACAATGGCCCTGGCCGAGGCCTCGCTTTGAAAATAACTTTCCAGCTGGCTATAAACGGCCGCCCGAAACCCCAGAAACTTCGAACAACGCCGCGAAAGTTGGCCCGGAAGGTTTTTTCGCCGAAAGAAGCGGGGAGAGAACCCTCCTGCGGTTCGCATGCAAAATCCGGCAGCGTGCGAGGAAATGAAACGAGAACGAGAACGAGAAGGGAAATTGTGACGCTCTCTGTGTTACCACGGAATAATCTGATGCATAAGTAATTCTACGAGCGACCCTTTCGCTTCTCCCGCGGATATACGTATCGGTTTTCCTCGGGCCCTCTAGTCGCGGGATCGGGCCCAGCCCATCGAGGCAGCTCGAGTTCTGTCGCCGTCGCGAATATTAGATTGCAATGAGATAGCGAGAATGCCTGGCAAAGTTTAATATTAATACGCGCGATTATATACCTCGGGATATAATCGTCGACTCGCTGTATATCGCGCGAACGTTCGCAGCGGAATGGAACGGAGTGTGTCTGCGAAGATACGCGTGAATGTGCAGTAGGTGTCTGAAAGAGCAGTCTTCGGCTACGACGGTTTGGACGGAATTGAAATTAATTCCGTAACTTCCGCGCGTGGCGTCTCGGTCGATTCAACTTTGAACGCGGAAAGAATATTTTAACAATTTATTATCGAAATGTTAATTCAGAATCGCGCGCTCCTCTGATGGACGCAATTGTTAACCCTTTGGCTACTGTTGGCGCCTAAGAGGCGCTCTTTGAAAATTGATCGGCAGTAATTGCAGCAAACCTCACTTGGATCAGACGTGAGTGAATTCTAATTGAAGAAACAAAGTGACGTAGGATTATGTATTGCACGACTTTGCATATATCACGAGATATAGTTAATATTAAAGTTACTAAAGTTAAATTTTTGGTACGTGCGCTAACAATACAGAATACGAATAAATAAATAATATTGGTTTCATGCAGTGCAATTCAGTGTTTCGACTGTTTCAATGCACGTCGACGAAAAAATTTCGTCGTACCCGGTGTACGTCGCGATTGAACTACTGCCGCATGCTACGTGCGTGTCAAAATCTTCCCGTAGCGAAAGGGTTAATACCGTGGATAAACATTTATGATATTTAAGTTCAAAGTACAGCGTAAGATCGGGTGTGAGAAGGTTGACAACGTGTCGCGTTCCGTTTTGAAACGCGCGTCATTTAAAAAGGAATATAAAAAGTTGATCCGCACCCTTTTGCCCGGCTATCGGAGATTATCCATCACCGATGATTAAAATTCTTTCCCCGCGCGCCCGAAACTTTTCCATTTAATCAAGCAGGCAATCATGTTTAATCAACAACGATTGGGAAAAGAGCCGCGATCCCCGCGCAACTTTATCGGGATGGGAAAATTGCAAACGTTCCGCGTTGCTGAAGCATCGGACCGTTGCTCTCGCGCGAAGGTACGTACGTATCTGAAAGAACGTCCTAATTTCTCGCATGGCCAGTTTTAAACGGGCGTTAACCGTGGCCGTGCCGCGTTGCATCGTCGACGTTAATGGCTCGCAAAGGAGGAGGAAACAGGCCGCTATCGCCACTTATCAATGGTTCAGATTCAATTGGCACTCGTTTCGCGGGCAACGGTATTATCCCCCTTGCGGTACGTGTCCCGCATCCTCGAAAAGCAATAAAGCGATACCGCGTTTGAAACGGAAGAAGAAAACCGACAGGGGCGCGCGATCTGCGCGCATTTTTCGCTTTACGGCCTGGTCCATCGTTAACGTTCATTAAACTCGAATTCCATTGGGTACGGAGACACATGTGCGTACCACGAGCCAGCCTGCTGTTACGTGCACCCTTTGTGCCCCCTAATTTTTTCGCGTTCAAGTGGCCTTCGTCCGGCCACGGAGAGAAACGTTTCGTTGAGAGACTGCAGTTCTGTTTCTGTCTCTTTGACGAAGAGCACACGCCGTAAACGTTCGAGCATCGAGTTGCGTCGGCGGTGTATAGCAAAATCGCGATAGAGAATTTTTTTGAAACATAAACTGGTTTTAATTGACACACAAACGAGTGTCAACGATTCAGTCTTTTCTTGTTCATATTTGCAACGAAATTTACTATAAATCGTACGCTGGACTAGATCGAAGAACAAGTACCGAATTGATCGAAGATTCGGTTGTTCTTGCCCCCCGAGAGGGAAGAAATCCATTACTTTAATTCATCAATTTCCACAGCCACGAAGGGGAAGGATATTTTGCTCGTTGAAGAGATTCCAATCTTTAAGTACTTTTCGCTGAAGTTGTTCATACGAAGCATCGATTTAAATGAATACCAGATAAACGATGCACAACTTTCGCCAGTTGTGAAACAGTATGTAAAGAGTAAAAATATCCCAAGATGTATAATCACTGGCACAATAAAGTTACGAGTACACAATCATTAAGAACATTGAGTTATTCACATTGAATTCATTTAGATCCAATTATGAATAATCATTTGATATTATGAACGCTCAATGAAGAAAAAAAGAAATCATAGAGTTACACCATAAAATATATTATATACGCGTGGATGTTATTTCCAGTTCCACGTTTTATATCGAGTCATTGGGGAAGCAATGCGTTTTTCGGTTTCCATGCAATTACGCTATTTTCCGGGATTTTAGACGTTCGAACGAGCAGTCGACCGTCACTACATTTTCATTTGCCTGTCCATGTGTTACTCTCATATACGCGCTTGTTTCCAGTTCGTTTTACCTCGTGCTTTTTTTTCATTTTCAACCGTTCTCTCTATTCCTCTTCCCCCCTTTTTTTTATTTTAATGCACTTTTTCGATCCATTTTCAACGTCAATACCAGTGACAGTGCCCTGAGCACTTGCAGACGAATTCACCCCGATGCAAATTCACCTCCTCAACCTCGGCTGATTTGTCCGTGTATCGAAATAACATAACATAGCGGCTGTTTCTTTCACGCGCAATTAACAAACATCTCGTTTGCAAAAGATTTAAATCCGTTGCCACGAGCGAAGAGAACACACGAACGCCGCGTTTTCTAAAGTGAGAGAACGAGAAAGAAATTTGAACTTTGTAACCTCCTCCGCATTTTAATTTTTTACTTGTTGTTCCTTTAATATATATATATATATATTCAGAAAATAAACGACATGGTAACTGTTGTAAGAGACACGGAAGTAAAAGCAACGCACATTTTAAGAAGAAACTTTCCGTTTATGCTTTTAGAATGACATAAGTTTTGCAACCGTAAAAGCTTTTCATTTGCGAGTAATTAGAAAATAGTGTAGCGTGTTTTCTCGTTAGAATACACGCGGTGTAAACCTGCTCTTCCACTAATAACGGCGAAACTACTTCAGAAACGTATTGTCCTTTTCATTTCAAAGATGGAGAGACAAGCGTGAAGGATTTAATTGGAATTGAATAAAATGAAAAATATAATAAAAGAAACGCCTTGTTTATATAGCACGTGAGAATAAAACTAAGTTAAACGCTACAAATTACTATAAATTAGAAGACAGTTTGTCTTTCAAAGACGTAGCCAGATCTTTTTGTCATCTACAAACATATGATACAACTCCGCGATCTACTTTAACCCTCCCTACAACTGATACTCTTCGTTCATCTCCGTAATAATTCTATTAGGCTTTAATCTCTCTGTCTCTACTAGTTCATTCTGAAGATAGTTCCTCGGTAGAAAATGTAAAATAAATTCGTCGAGTTCTGGTGGAATTTCTCAAACTTTCTTTCTACATTGTTCACGCATCGTGACGACCATTCTACAAAAACTACACTTGAGTATAATTTTAACGATCTCACAATGTTTGCTGCGAGACACATTTCTTTCTTGGAAGTTTATTGTCGATGATTAACGAACAATTAATATCGATATATAATTTCAATCAAGTGCAAAGGTAAAGAAACTTGTTTGAAAAAAATCCAAACCTATTTGCAGCGAATGGATCTCTTTGTGAAAAAAAAAAGAATTTCCTTGGAACATCGAGCTCTCTAAATACAAAGAATTCTACGTCGAATCCTTTCGTCGAGAGTCATAAGCGGCTAAAGAGGCTCTTTCATTCTCTACCATCTTGTATCATCGATTAAGGACAACTGCAAATAATACCAGTCCTTTGTCGAAGACCGACTTGTGTTATATAATATTTTTATAAACGTGATATAAATTCTCTGTATTTCGTACATTTTCTACGGTCACGTTGCACGTAAAAACGACACCAATATATATAACATTCCACTTCTTCCTACGGTATCGCAGTTCCAGCGCAATAAACGCAACACCCTGACCAAAAGTTCGAAACTTTCTCCGTTCAATATGACACTTACACAGAGTGCTAAAACTCCGCCACCTGTTCGGCAGTTTTCTTTCGAAACAGTACGATGTATCGTATATCGAATAAAAGAAGAAGAAAGAAAACAAAAAGAAGAAGGAGAAAAAAAACTCTCGCCCCGTTCTCTGCGATTATGGAATCGTCGAACGACGGAGGATCGACGAGGGAAAAAGGGAACGCGCGTACGTGAAAAATCGCGATGGCGTCGCGCCGCGGCGCGGCCATTGTGCTGGCCTCCCTCTCTTTTCGATCGAACCGCCAAACTTCCCGTAATAACTCAAGGAATTCGTTAACTTGTCCCCGGGTGCGCCAGTGTTCGCGACATATACGAAAAACTGGTGCTTTTTCAACCGGTGCGCGCACACCGAGCGCCACGAAATGCTAAATCTGTTTGTTACTTCCGCTTGATTCACTGCGACTAGCGTCGCGCCGGCCTCAAAGTCGAAAGTTCAGTCCCGTGGAACGACAATAAGCCGCTCGTACGGCATCGAATTCCCCAGGGTACGATCGAATCTTCCACTCGTACTTCCGGCCTCTGTCCGTGGGCCAGCAGATAAGGGAAGATTTTTTGCGGACAGAAAGGCGGCTAGAAAAACTGGCCTTTATTCTGGCTGCACAACGGTGGTGGTATGGTGGTATTTGCTTTGTGCTTGATCGAAGCGTACTAATGCGCTTGATACATCACCGGAGCGATTCAAAATGCCCGTCAGAAAGGAAATTGTTATCTTTCTGGCGAGCCCGTGTGTATGTGTTTTTAGCAATTACCAGAAAGAAGGGAAAATTCGTCGAAATACGTCGGCGTTGTTGGTCGTTAGAAACCTGCCAGTGCTAATAATTTTTGGAAATGACACGTTCTATATCCTTGTGATATCTTATGCACCGATGAGATTCAACTAATTGCAAGTATATTTGCAAAATGTGGATACGTTCAAGTTAGGCGACAAAATGAAAGACACACAGGGACACTTCCACGATCGACATCGTCCCGTTCCGAACGAACTCGACATGGACAAACTCAGAAACCGTTTTCAACGCGTTACAACCTAATAAAACCCGGCTAGTGACGCGACGCGTACACGCGTTTATTTACGGCATCAGGTGCATCCAGACTTGTAAAATATATCGCCGGGGAAGAAAGCCAGGCAATATTCTTCTCTGGCTACTTCCGCGGTCGGAATTTTGCAATTCTGATTATAGCCGGTGGCTTGGCCTGCAGTTTAATTTGCGTAAACCGCGCTCGCAGCTGCACCGCGTCGTTGTAAACCGAGCTCACGCTCGAGCTCGCAAGCGTGAACCTCGTGTTATAAAACAAAAAAAAAAATCAAAAAAGAAAGGAAGGAAAAAGAATGAAAACCGTAATTGATCGATTTGTTTCATGGCGCGAGGGTTTTCGGATCGGATAAAAATGTCAGAAATAAACGGTCCGGCTCTCCGCTCGACGTGAAATTTATCGCGCGCGAGAACGTCGAACGATCACGCGCCGCGCGTTGAAAATTTAGATAAGATTGGGAATTGCGTGATTTTAATTATCGCTGTTGAAAGCGGCTCTCACAGGCCCACCCGACCGAATGGAAGAATGCGCCTCGACTATTGGCTCGGTCATTCCGAATTTTCAAACGTACAGGACTGTTCATAACTGGCGATAAAATCAGGTATAGGGTGATTCTATGGAAAAGAAAAAAAAAAAGGAAATTTTTTCGCCCGATGCTTCGTTTGGACAATACATTACTGTCAATGCTTGTGTAAATTCCAATGTCATAGAGATGCATTGAAATTTTATTACTTTAAAGAATGTTGGATAATTATACTTCATATTACCCTTTTTATTAAGTTCCTATGATGTGTTGTGTTAAACGCAATTTATATTTTCATCTTATCATGTGTACAATTGATATGACTCGATAAATAAAAATGCTAGATAAAACTGTAGAGTCGATTCTCTCGAAAACGTAGCGTAGGACGAAAAAATTTCATTCTTCTTTCTTGACTTATATTTTCTCGTACAATTTCCCTATATCTGATTGTACCACCAGCCGTTACGAACCACCCTGTATAATGGAACGAAAACGCGCGACGAATATTTAGCGAACGAGTTCTTTGTCGCACGAAACGATTGTGGACTGTAATTGTTTAGTTGATTGGCGAGTAAAATAAAGAAAATGAAAATAATCGTTACAAATTTCTACTGGCAAGTGAGATATAATGGAAGCATTTACGCCGGCAATTGTAAGAAATAATTGAAGTTTAATTGAGTTGTTGAGGATTTCTATTGAACGCGAACTTTTACGCTACGAGAATTAATAAAATGCGTAAACTGAGTTCCGTATAACTGAGTAATCCAAGTGAAAAATGAAATTTTTCTATTAAATCCGACATTTCTTGATATCGAGTTATTATCCCTTAATTAAAATTCTAGTACAATAGTGCTTTTTGTGAAAATCTTAATATCCCACAATGCTAGTATTGTGAGAAAGCTCCTTCACGCATTGAATCCTTCAAATATCCATGAAAGAATTTTCCCCAGCGAGAGTTCGTTTCTAAGAAAATCAAGGGGAAGTCCAAGTCGTATCAACTGAAGAATTACGTGCATATTTTTATCAAAAAGGAGATATAAATGCCTCGTATAAAATACCTTCTATACCTATTATATAAAAATCTCTTTTAATAGATATTTTCCATCATCTCACTGTTCAGAGTTTTTGTCGAAGAAGGTATACTCGTAGGTAATTTGCATAAAAAAAAGACATCCACCCAGCAAACACTCCGTTTTATGCTAGTTATGTTAAATAGCATTAACTCGACGAACAAGAGTTGTTTGCGATTCAGTGAAGAAGGAGAGGGGAAAAAAGAGCACGTGGACAAAGAGCTAACTGGATTCTGCAATTCTGATCGTGGTCTTTCGCGGTCAGGAATTGAAGCTTCGTTTGCTTAGTGCGCGTTTGCAGGTGCACCGCTCGCGGGAAATATCAGAATGAAATGGTAAATAAAAGTGTTCGTCCGTTAGGAAAACACCGCGATCCAACAACGAGAAAGAGAGAGAGAGAAAAAGAGAGAGATATATACAACCGTGTTTTCAGTAATTACTATTAACGAACGCGAATCCCGACTGAATTTGTTTAACGATTATCGAATTTAAAAAAAAAAAAAAAAGAACTGTCCGTTCACGATAACACGTTACCAAAAATCGAACTGAGAAAAATTTCAAAATAAATT
>KQ435859.1:1716262-1788120 GCA_001276565.1 Melipona quadrifasciata
GTGTGTACAAAAATATCAGACATTTTGAGAACCATATATGTCTCAGTGGCTGTCTGATTTAAAAACCCAATTCTCCTTTGAAGCCACTCTGTTACTTTCCCCTACGTACGATAGATACTAAGAATCGAACGATTCTTCCTAAAAATTTCCAAAATTCATTGCGCTGGAACACGAAGAGAATATCAGTATATACACAATTATTTATTGCGTTATATTAAAACCAGAGTATACACTAAATGACAGAAATATTTCTAAAAATTAAATGTCAATGTATAAATTTAATATAGTCTGAAATGAATTTCACGTTGAACTATCTTAAGGAAACTAATTTATACAATATTTCAATAAAAAGACTAATTAGTTGTACAATATTTTAATTAAAAAGTTGCATTGGAAAGATTCTTTTGCGTAACGATCGATCGCTGAATTAATCAATAAATACTTGAAACAGTATCCAGGTTTATCAATTTATGAGTCGAAAGTTGAAAACTATTTTTACCAAAGTTTCAAAGAATCGTGCTACGTGAGGTCTCGCATTGTGATCTGCAAATGAATTCGGTTTCAAACCGCGATATATTCTTCTGTGCATCGAGTAAACTAGTAGAAAAAGAGAACACAGAAAAGAAAAAGAAGGAGAAGAGGGGGAAAGAAGCCAGGAGAAAGCAAACGAAGATTGAGAACATCGCAATCCTCAAAAGCAGTCGCCAGAAACTTTCAACATACGCCATGTAGGTACCTGCCTACATTTCCCAGAATTCCTTTCAGTTCGAAATGAAAGGAGGAAATGCTCCTCCAACTTCGCAGCTTTTGGCTTTTGTGCGCGAAGAATTTTCATTTATTTTCCTGTACTTGCCGCGGCAAACGTCGCCAGACACCGACGCCGATGAAACTGTGTGTGAACGTTAAGTGTCGAACAATTTTTACAAGACGTTAAGTATATATATATATATATATATATCTGTCTCTGCTCCTTAGAAAGTTTCAGAATTTTTTCATTTTCTTTCTTTCTGTTTCTTAATGAAATTTTGTGGAAATTTTGACGAATGAAATTCCGATCGATAATGTTTTGGAAATCTAGGAAATTATGAAAGACGATTCATGATTCGCAATAAAATTTAAAATTGTCGAAAGCTGCATTTGCGAGATGCATTTTTCCAAGAAAAATGCGTAATTAGTTTGCTCGTATGCAGGATAAGTATACTTTTTTGAAGAAGAAGTATAATTAACAACGAAAAAGTGCACTTTAATTTCTTATCGCCCGAACGATTCAATTTCATTATTTTGCTTATATTGCAATTCTAATATCACTGTTGCACCTAATCTCTCTCCTTATGCAAATTTTAATTTTGTAGAAATTGATGAAATTTCCACGCGTTACCAGCATACTGCAGAAAAGAAATAAAAGGAATACAAAATGAAATATTTATCAATGTTATAATCTCGCGGATTACGTAAAAAATTACAGGGTCTCGTATCAATTCAGCCGCGAACATTTCATTCGTACTAATACGTACGTGATCCTGCATAAAAGAATTTCGGCGGCGGAAAAATTCAAACAAAATCGCGATGAAAGGCTGGTATTTCCATTGATTTAATGCGATCTCACACGGAACACACTTTTCCATACTGTTTCGTAGCTAAAACGCTCGAAATCTCTACATTGCCGCGCCTGTTGGTATTTATTCGCCAATAGGCAATCGAGTGACGTGAAATCGATGAAATATCGCGCAGAACGTTCACGACGATGCACAGTTTACATTATGTATCACTTATCGAACACCGCCGTGAACACTGGGAATGCACTTTGCGAAACATTTTCAAATTACGCTTGACAGCCAGTAGACAACGAAACGTGTATTCTCGCACTAATTCTCAGTGGCGCTCGTACATTAAAATGCGTGTTGTAAACATTTCCATTACGTTTCACGAAATTCGCAAAGTAAGTAACCGAACCTGATCTGTTGCGAAAAGACTAGCAAATGAGTGAGAAAATACATCGACAGGACGAAAAAACTGGAGAAAAATTATTCCTCAGCGCGGGGAACTCACATTGTCGAGAGACGGTAACAAAACGAGTAGCCAGGCTAGGCTAAAGTTTGTTTTACTTGCGTTAGGAAACTCGTACTTCCAGAAAGGAATTTCAACTTCTATAGTGTTTCATTCTAGTCACGTGATCAGCAGAAGGAGAGTAGCGAGTTTTCTATCTCGTAGTTTTTCGAGGAGGAAGTTTTCTCGATTTCCTCCCTTACGTTTCACATAAATTATTGCTCTGAACTATAAGTTCGGCGAGATAGTTCGCTAAAAGCCGACTCCCTGTTCTCCATGTTCCGCAAATATTGCGATTCGCACGAAGCGTGACGGAACATACGCGCACGTATCCGCGAAATTAAATCAGTATTAAATCTGTAACGGAATTGTCGGATATCGTGGCACAAAGTCCGATACAATATTTAAAAGAGAGAAAATTATAAACCCATTGTTCGAAATAGAAACCTGTACAAAAAATTATCGCTTAATATTGACGTCAAAACCAGGAGATTAATTTCCACGAGAAGGATCGCTAATTCATTATTTCATACACGAGATAGAGAAAACAAAGGTCAGCAGACGTAAGCACGACGAGGCAACAACGTATACGAGTTAATCCGTTGGGTAGGTCGCGTCCCCTTTTCCCGGTGGCAAAAGCACACAAGGGCTTGATTTTCGTGGAGAAGATAATACGGCCAGCTAAAATATCAGTCGGATGTTTTCCGCGTTTTTCTCCGGTGGGGTATGGGGGAGAGGGAGGGAGGAAGAGAGAGGGAGAGAAGGGTAAAATCAGCCCGCGGAGTTTCGTCGCTATTCGCGGCAGCGACGTCTCTACCTACTTCCGCGTAGCCGGAAGCTAGCACGTAATAAGAGGTCTCATCCTGCAGAGACATCGCGAAGCAGCAAAGCTCGATTCTGCTTTAATATGAATGACGTATACAGTTCAATTCCTCGAGGCTTTAATAGGTCGAATCGTCGATAATCCGAGTGAACGTCAGCGAAAAATCAGAGAGAAGGACCGAGCGCACGTTCGAGAGAAAAGGGGAGGAAGACAGTTGACGCTGTCTGATCTCGCTTACCGTAGAAAATTTCCGTAGAAATTTTGAAATTTCATCGGTTCGTTCGTATTTTTGACGCTTCGTCGATCCAATTTAATTTTAATTTATAATTTAATTAAATTTTTCCATCGAAACGAAATTTCGAATAAAAGTGGGAATGCTTTTGTTCGTAGTAGTGTATTTGAAAAGGAAAAAAAAAAAACAAACGTGAAACGCAGCGAAATAGAAATTATATGGAAAACTATATTACCCACAGAAAAAAAAAAAAGAAAAAAAAAAGAAACGAGAGTGGTCAAATATTTGTGGACGATGGCGTGGACATTTTCAGATTTGTTTCGAACTTTACCAACGTAACGAAAATTGCCAAGAGACACGATTTCCAACAAAATTTCAAAAAGTTTCGCATAACGCGAATAACGTTCGTAAAATGTGTGTTGCAAATGTCCAGATACTTTACCGTATGTACGAGCGTACGTTGATCGTACGAGCACGGAGAGAAGCAGAGACGAATGACAGAGAAAGCGGGAAGAAAAATTGTATGCTTGCCTCTGAATGTGTTCGCGCGCGTGTGTGTACGTATGTACGAGTGTACACGGTACGTTGTAGACGCGCATGGCGGAGATAGAGGAAGATGGAATGGGTTAGACGGAGGAAGCGAGAGGAATTGTCATTCGGTGGAATTGCAATTTCTCGCTGACGCGTGCTGTGCAACCTCCGGCGCGAGGAGTAAAAGCGGACTAATGATGCACACTAGACTTAATGCTCCGTTCCTGTTCTCATTTCCCACAAAGGTGCGAGCTGCCTGCGGAATGTCAGCCTAGAAGTAGTTCCTGAGGTGGTGCAACGTGGTCAGAAGGTGATTCTCCGCTGCCATTATGATCTCGAGAAGGCTCCTCTTTACTCCCTCAAGTGGTACCGTGGCAGGCACGAGTTCTACCGTTACGCGCCCAGCGAGCAGCCGGCCACAAAAGTCTTCAACATCACCGGTATTTACGTTGACGTAAGTGTCAATATACTTTTTCTCCCCCTCCTCCTTTCCTCTTGTAGATTTTGCGTGCAAACGAGAGATCATCGCGTGCAAGGTAACTCATCGAAGACGATTCACTAAGTGAAAGTAAAATTTCGATTGCTCCAGGTCTGTCTCGCTATTTGTCACTGAGTAACGAGATGCACCAGAGAATTTATATATACATAATATTTATGTAGTTGAAAAAAGTTGCACGTTGTATCGCGTTCTTGTTTAGAATCAATTTGAATCAAAAACATTCGATATTCGCCAAAGTTTCGAGATCTAGCTTGTTCTTCTTTCTCGTTTAATTAGTCAATTTTGCCAGAATTCTTTGGTCGCTGTTCCAGTTGAAAATTATACCCTGTTATAAAATTATAACTCGTACAATCGAGAAACGATCGCGGCGTTGCTTTCACAATAAAGTGAGAATAATTAATAAGCTATCAGGCGAGGCTATCGATTGCACGCGTTCGCGAGAACAAAATCAAATAATTGAAGGATTAACGTGTTTATTGTTAGCCAACTAAAATGCATTCTGCATGCGGCTCATTAACTAATTAAATCGTTATTACTTATGAATTTATATACATTCCTATTGCTGTATGATCATTTTAAGCGTGAATAAAATGTTACTATTGTGTTATTATTGTACAACTATGAAAATGATCACTTCACGCGTGCAAGAGTATAGAGATCGCGTCGAAATTCAAATTAAATAATTCAGCGGTGCAGGATGGATCTAGCTCTTGAACTTCCAGTCGAATTTTGCAACTCGTAAACTAAAGGTTGCCTCGACGTTTTATTTAGATACATTCTCTCTTCGAAAAAGGGAAGCCTGTCCGGCTAAAATTTGTATATACTTTTCAGAGGGAATTACAACTCCTCCGCATTTTCTTCTTTATGAAAAATGCATAGAAATTGAAGTGAAAGCGTTGGAACGTGATAAAGGAATATTTTTCGGGGAATTTAAATTTTTATTGTCCACGGAGTGCATATCGATATTCTTATTTTGATCAAAATTTATAGCAGACGATATGTTTCGTAAAGTACTTCCCTCGAGCGTGCCGGAAAGATCAACACCGGTAATGGACGGTTCGTGTAGCAGTTTACAAATATGTAAAATTCGAAGAAAGTCATTTTGCCATCGTCTTATGGTAGAAATTATTTCGTGTCGATTTTACCGTTAGTCGAAAAAAATGAGAGATTACTGCTGTAGTCGATCTGTATGTGCAAAAAAATATCTGTTGTAGTGACACTATGTGTAATTGCAATAATTAATCAACGTTTTACTTTAGTTAGAATCAAGACTTTGAGCATTTTAGCGACGAGCGTGGTAAAAAAATGTGGAATTTTTATGAGAAGACTCTTTGTGCTATCTGCAATATATTTTAATGTATTCAAAGGTCGTAATTAAGTATTTACGTAAAAAAAAAACAACGTTAATCTACATATACTTTACGAACTTTATACTTTCGTTCCTTACTTTCACATAACAGAGAGCAGAAAAATTAGCGAAATCACAGATTAATCGTCAGATACTGTATTATTCCAATTTTCATGAAACTTCGACAAAAGAAAGATCTAATTTACACTTTTAGTCGCTTTTCACGACAGGTAGGACTTTTATCCTCATATCTCTGCATTATGAGAAGATTAATTATTATTAAAATTAACTCTTTTCTCTCGTTTATTCACTCGTTCCAGTTTTTTTTTTTTATGCCAGTTGAGTGGATACTTTGTTTCTTTGTTTCTAGCTTATTATTATCAATATTATTATTAATCGCTCGAGATGTGGCAAAATAAATTAATTTTATTAAAAAAACATATTGACAAATATTCATCCTCACTAGATCATGTCGAGGAGTTACATTAAATTAAAGCTGTCAAACAGTCCAGTCCCAATAATAATGACAACGTTTGCGACAACGTGCAAAGTAAACAAGCAAAGTAAAGGTAGCCTTCCATGAAACTTATCGCGAGCGCAACGCTGCATGTGAAAGGATTTTACGAAAATAAGGGAATCAACGCGAAATGCGATGCATTGTTTCTGACGCAATTTAGAAAGGCGAACGTCCGTGCCCGCATCAATCGTCGGAACAACAAACAACGATGGACGTCACGGGGGATTAGCCTTCCGGTTGGTCAGGGACGGTCCAAATATGTGGTTATATCACATGGTACCGGGCGACGCTCGTTAACAGCATTCTTGACCGCTGTAATCGCCGTAAAACAGACGGCTTCTATCATCCTTCGAACATTTCCGCGCGACGGTTCCACACGTTTCCGCGTCGCACGTGTTCCCAACAGAATCACCGTCATGTGTGTGCACGCGTTTGAACGCAACTGAAAACAAGCTCGTCTAGCTCACGCTGTTTTACTTGTCGAGCAATCCAGCGAACGTACAATCCCCTTGTCGTCGAATTTGGACTATTGTTTTTTTCCTTTTTTCTTTCCTTTTTTTTTCTATTTGCTTGCCGTGGTAATCGATTATTTCTACGAGAGTCAATTCGGTTACTTGAACCGGCAGATAAACTCTGTCTGTTAACTTTTTACTTTTGAAAAATATGTACGATACTTTTTAATACTTTATAATTCAAAAACTATGTTTGTTGTGTCGTCGTTTTTTTTTTTTTTCTACACAGAGTTGGTTATCCTGACTTTTGAATCACTCACTTACTTGTTGTAAATGACAAGTAGGTGAACTCTGGAATTGAACCTCTTCGTGTTCAATTAAATCGAGAGTATTCAGCATTTCCAATATTTTTCGTTTATCTTTTTCTTTTCCCCTTTTCGAATCAAATCGAGAGACGTGAGCAAATTCTAGTTTGCAATTCTGGTACTGAAAACTTGGCACTTTGAGTTTCCATCTTCAAATGAAAGTACTTCCGCGAGCCGCTGCAACTGCGCGAAGCATTTAATAATGGATGAAACAATTTGACGCAGCACGCGTACGCGTTGGTGTTACAATCGGAAAAGTGAAATTCAGTTCTAATTCGATGGCCAGCTAGTACAGAATCATCGTTTTTACGTTTACTGTCGCGGTGCATTTGCGTCCATACTTGCGTCGCTCGCTAACCGAGAGTAATGCGCGATGGTCGCGTCACGTGTCGGTGAAAGCTCGTCGGCAGTAAACGAAAAACATTGTACAACGCGAAAGAAATATCGTTAGGTTGTATCGTTCGATACACCCGTCGTGGGATATCGTTCATTTTAACGGTATCAGCGAATTTCAACTTTGTTACTTACACACTGTGTGCTGCCCGTCGCTCCAAAAGCTTTTGTTTCGTTTTATTTTCTAAACTTTTCCTTCTCTCTTTTCTCCTTTTTTTTTCACCCGTGGATGGATAACCATTTTTCTCTTTTGCGAAGGTTGCGAGCATTGATATAACGAGCGGCGTGTGGTCCATTGTGTCCGTGTATTTGTTTTATTCGCGTTTTTCCGTTCTTTGTTATACGGAGTCGCATAATGGTTTTGTTACGTCCTGGCGAAATTGTTTTTTCAGGTGTTTTAAATGTATCATGAGTATTGAACGCGAGGCTTTCCCTGACAAACCAACTGAGTCGAGCGATGAAACGTTCCGATATTTAAGTAGAATAATGCGCGGAAAGATTGCATTTTGCAAACGACTTGTGACCTATTAAGTTGTCACTCCGTTTCGCGTGGAAAGCTCTTAAAAATTGGACGCCAATTCGAAATAGAATATTATTGAGGTTTCTTTCCCTTTCGAAATTTAGACATCTAAATATCCTTCAGAGCATTTTATCGCTTCGTAGGACATGTAAATGGAAACCACGCTGAAGATCTGGACGATAAAGAAGTCATATTTTCCTGTAGAATTCTTGCTTTAATAAAAGATAAGTGAAGCAATAAATTTTACGATTCTGGCACTTTCCCATATTGTTGAACCTGTTTGTAAATTCCGACGAAATAAATAGAAACAAAAAGAGATCTGACTAACGAGAACGAGTACAATCTGGAAGGTATACTTCGATACAATATTTATATCAAGTTCACACTGATCAAAGTATCTTTCATCTGAATCCGATTCTCTCTCATGAACAACAGGATTCTATCAATTTCAATCTAAAAAAAATTCTGACAAAAATTTCAATCGCGATTTATGTTGCGAAATTCCTTCGAAAATTCTTCAAGCAACGTGCCTGCGTTAAAAATATTCGATCGTTAATAGCGGCTTAATAACACGACGAAAAAGCACGAAATTCCATAATGAACAGCTTTTTTCCCCCGCTCGCGCGGCGTCCGTCGGATCTTCATTTAGCATCCATCGTGTGCATTCTACATAAATCAACGGACGACGTTGGAAAAAGCTTGTTTCTTTCGTCCTCGTTAAAAGCCACCTTTTCGTCTCTTCCTCTTTCGATCTCCCCCACTCTCTTTCTCTCTCTCTCTCTCTCTCTCCTCCGATTGCTCTATAGGATATATTTTCTTGCTTCGTTATTTAAATCTCGCTAATTATGCATATTTTGCCTTTGCCGGTTCCCGACGAAACGATCCTCCGTCACTTTTCTCCCGGGGATGTATCAACCCCGGCTTCGTCGCCATCTCGCTCCCGCTATCTGTCCGCCGGCCTTTGCGAGCGCGCTTCATCGAGCCAATTTACTCGAGTGCAGGGTAATTTCTGATAAGATGACGATTTTCTTCGAGTGCCGCCACTTGGCGTCGCCCGGTCACCCGGGGGAACATTTAGTAAAAAAACCGTCCTTTTGTCGCGTTACGACCTTTGACGAGTATCTACGTACCACTCTTCGCGTGGTAAGAGCGTGACGAATGCGCGACTCGCGGCTGTTCCTCGGCTTTTCTGATAACTTTTATTTTTTTTTTTTTTTTTTTTTTTTTCCCTTTGCTATTCTTCCGCATCGCTACGAGAACCTTTCGTTTGCGGCTTCGCGTTTCTCCTGAGAAGGCTGGAGAATAAATTTTAATAGTAAATAGTTTCTCCCGGAACAGGAAGCTATGTAATCGCGATATAATGTATTTGTTACAGTGCGCGTTTACGTGCAAATGTTTCATACGCGTGTCTGAATATTATTTCTGCATATTTAAATTTCCAAATTTCACAAGTAATTCTGTAATCGCACAATCTGTATTCCAGCCTGTACTCGATGTTAATTATGTCACAATTGAATGGAATCTTGTAGTCGTCATTTATAAATCCATTATAACTTATCCATTCAAATATTTATTTGATCATCGCATATAAATTCAAATTATTTATTATAGTATGTAATACTACAGTATAGTAATACATTATATAATAGTTTATTACAGTATATAAATGTAGTGTGATGAATAATATAGAATAATGCTATAGCATATCAGATTTAAATTATTTATCATAGTATATAAAGTCTACCAAAGAGTTGTATTCCTATTTCAGTTAGGATCTATAGCTAATGAATTGAGATGTGACAGATGTCTCCAGAGGTAACAAATTCGAAACTTGTATCTATGACGCGTGGAGCTGCAGTATCGACTATCCCACCATCGAGGAAAATTCGTACTATTGGGAAATTGCTGTAAAATTTTGTATTCAAAAATGAAACGTACGAGAAGCGTTTAACATCGGATAAGATATTGTTAAATCTTCGAATAACAGATATAAAACCCGAGTTTGCTACGGCAGTAACCGTCTTCTGACCGTGACGTTCGTAAAAGCTTAGGTGACAATTTCGAGCGTAAATCCAAAATTCCATCCAATACTTTGCACTGGAAAGAGAAACTGCGACATTTGATTTTTAGGCCTGCTGTCGGATTAACTTACACAGACTCTTGCAATGTGTAAAATTATTAAAACCAAAGAGTTTCCAAGTTTCATTTTCCACATCAACGTTCTTACATGTGCTATTCAACAAGCAATAGTATCTAATGATTAATCTTTATTGTTCTCACATTCTGTATTAGCTGCATATTTTTTAGACATTCGTGGAAAATATTTCCTCATTTTTGCAACGAACGCTCAAAAAGTTTCCAGCTTCCATTCGTTGCGCAAAGACAGAACCAGGTTGTTTATACGCGCGGATTTTAATCGAATGAAACGCGGTACGGATTTAATTTCAGAAAATTAAGACCGAGATTCGATAATTTTCAATTCGATGATATAGAAACACGGAAACAGCCCGCGTGTTAAGAAATTGAGAACGAAACGATTGTTTGCCGATTAAGTAACGTCATCAAAACTGTTAATTCGGCACGCAAATTGTAACGAGCAAATTGAATTCTCATACGCTTTTGTTTGAGAATTTCGATCGTCCAATAACAACTACCATTTCGGGGTAGAATCGTTAATACTAATTTACGTATTAATAGTCGATGGGTACGTGCTCATTCGTGTAGGAATTATCGCCGAGTAAAAAATCGTTCTAATTAGATTACTACGTGCAACAATGATTCATGTCGTTTATCCCACTGTCAGTTCGTCGAACGGCTATTGTTCGGAGCGTTATTGTTTGAATAATATTGAAATTTGCAAAGTCAGATGCATCGATGCACTATTAACAGATACGTGTACCAGGTTTAGTTGCTAAACTGGAAACAATACTGCGAAACGTGACTATAACTCGTTAAAAGTGAAATTTTCTAGTTTTTAAATCTTTCCAATTATATTAATTATATTATTCTTTTTAAATTTGAATTTTCTGTATCTAAATTTTCTCTCTACGAATTATTCCCAGGGAAATGTGAATCATTCCCGTTAGACTCTATACTTAGAATTGTTTTCATACATAATTCATAGAAGTAGAAAATTAATGATTTGCCGGCGAAAAATTTGAAAGGAAAATCGTTGAAAATCCAATATTTATGCCTGACAGGTGTGATATATGGTATTGCATAACCTGAAACGTTCAGAAGTGCCACGGAAGATCTCTTGAATTGATGCGTACACTCGGAAAGTCGAATTTCAAATGTTCTTCAATAAGGTAGACCGCAAAACATTCGAGGTCAATCCATTTCCCTCTCGTGATATTTCGTCTCTATAATGTCAAATTGCAAGTTTAAACGATCTTGATAATTATTCTAACTATTCGTCGTTCCTCGTGCATCGTTCTATTGTCGAGTTGAACTGTTCTACCATTCCGGAAGAAATTTATAATTTACGATAAAGTCTACACGCGAATAAAAATTTCTGATTCGTAAAAGCAACTTTATGCAATTGTTAAAGAAAAGAAAGAAAAAAAAGAAAAGAAAAAAAGATATAAAATCTCGCATACAGGAAGAAGAGAACAAAGAAAAAAAAGAAAAAGACACGGAAGCGCGTTAGGTTAATTCACCGATATATTATAAAGCGTTTATCGACGCTTCTTTCATCCGGATAGACCGCGAAAAGAAGGCAATGAACCATGCGTCCGCTGGAATCCCGTGTGAACGATAAAGAGACGCGCGAATAAATTTGCCTCGGTCGATGGTATCCGGTGCGGAAATTTAATTCGAATTATAACCGGTCCAGGTGAATCGAGTTATCGTTAATCACGGGTAGCTAGGGTTCCTAACGTCCCGATGGCGGTACGTGATAACGCGCGTCGCCGCCAACGCCGTTGATATCCATTTGCATTCACTTTGCACGTACACACACGTACACACGTTTGGTCTGGTTGCTCTGTTTCAGGACGGGAACTCGAACAAGAGTCAGGTAACGCTGCGCGACGTCGACTTCGCCCTCTCGGGTACGTTCAGCTGCGAAGTTACAGCGGACGCGCCGACTTTCTCCACGGCCTACGTCTCCAAGAATCTCACGGTAGTGTGTAAGTACACGCTTCACGACATTACAGAGTATCGCGGCCAACTCGACGCATTCAACGTGCTCGTGTGCCTACCCACCCAGCGACGACGCTCGCTACTCGCCAACCTCGCCACGCTCCTTTCCCTCCCGATGCACGCGACTCGCGCGTGTGCCGCATCGTAAGTCACCGTGTTCAACCCCTACAGCCTAGAGGTTGTTTCACGTGTTTCGCTCGGATTTTCGGATTCTTTTCTTTTTCTCTTGTTTTACATCCGTCGAATTTTATTGGACAGAGATCTCTTCTTCACGCATCATTCCTGTTTGAATGGAGAATTTCCCCCGTTTTTTTTCTTTAATAATCTCAACGCGTAACTTTAACGGCGACGGAAATTCGAAGTAGAAATAAAGAGAAATTAGATTAGAAGTTGGTGTAGTACAGACTTTTTTGGGGCAACATTTCCCAAACGTGATTTTCTACGTATCTCACGAATAAATTCCTTCTTGTTACGCGCGACATAAATAAAAAAAAATACACGGTTTTACCTTGGAAAACAACCGAGCTGCATTTTCCACACACATTCGCACGTGTCCTTAAAAAACGCAGGATGGCTGAAATTTAGTACACGGTGCGACGTCTCTCGACATTTCCTTACCAACACTTTCCAATTCCTTCCACCTTCGTGTACCAAGATCTATAGCTCGGTATGCCTCCTAGAATAACCCTGTATACGAAACAGACTTCAAGCGAGTTCTACATACAAAACAATGTTGCACCTCCATTGCCAAAAAATGCAACCTACCTCCTACACCTTATTCTAAATTGTTAACATTGCCGTCTCTCGTTTCCGTACCTAAGAATTTTTACTTTTAAACTGTTTCAATCTTTTGAACAAGCGAAACAAGTATTGGAAGATTTAACGAGAGGAAAATACAAATGCAAACTTTAGTACCGTGATAATAGCGGCGATTTTTTCAGTGTACAGAACCAACCCTGAAAATTTTACTCTGTTTAGTAAAATTCGACAAAAATGATCATCTGTCCAAAAATGTAGCTTCTCCGTTTGAAAACGCGAGGAAGAAAGTATCTCGCGTGATTTAAAAGCGCGTCGCGTGAAAATTGTTGGGCCAAGAAACACGGGAAATCTCGCGCGAAGTCAAACGAGACACAGGAGGGTGACACGTAGGATTAAGGAGAGCATCCTGTAGATTTGCATTTCCCCCTAGCAGCGCGCTGTATGTACGTCGACGTGCATTTCTCTCTCTTCCTTTCTCCCTCCCTCCCTCTCTCTCTCTCTCTCTCTCTCTCTCTCGGGGCGGTTTGAATTCGCACGAATTTCCGTGCCGGCGTGCGTACACCGCGCAGAGAAAGTTTCTCCTTGATGGCGTCATTAACTCAGCTCGCGTTTGATCCGAGCTGGGTCGGTCGCACCCTCCGCGAACCCCCGAGTGAATCGACCTTCGTTGTCGCGAACGATTTCGCGCACAGCCGTCTGGCTGCTCTATTACGCCGTGAAACTGGCTCTCGCGTAAATTCACCGAGTGTTTCTAATTTCCTCGAGCACGCCGCGGCTCGAGATCAAAGGAGTGCCTTTCGGGTTAATCAGTGCACACCGCAGAATCGCGAGTACGTTAACGCGTTTCTCGAATTCACGGCGATCTTTCCTTCCTCTCTGCCTTTTTTCTTTTTTGTCCCGCCCTGCTCGAATGCCAGACGGTTTAAACGCCGTTGCGCGTGTGTAGGTATTTACACGCGTAACGGATACTTTTGCGCGTCTGGAGGTGAATTTGCGTTCACGCAGGGTTGTTACACCGCGGATCTCTAGCACGAACTATACACTTGTGACGATATCTAATAACTTGTATTATTTTTTCATTGTTTCCTTCGTAAATAAACATCAACACTGTCTGTGCACTTTACAAAGTGCAGATTATGTTCAAACATTGACAAGAAAGTTTTGTATTCTGCGCCTATACGCGAGGAATGTTGCATTAATCGGCAACGAAAATATTTGGCGCAATTCAAGTTCGTTGTTTCCTTCCTCCCTGCTTTTCTCTCCCTGATTCGCGAGAATTAATTGATAATCACGGAAAGATTGCAAGTGAAAAATTACAGCGGTCGATATAGTTCTCGAGATCGCTGCGTTCATTATTTCGTAAGAGCGCGACAGTCGCGCGTCAATTTATTCATTGCGCAAGTTTAGTTAAAACTTCAAATCCGGGAAGTTGATACAAGCGAAACTTCCAAACCGGCTGAATGTTGCGTGCGTAAATATTGGTGCGGAGTTTCGCGCGAACGAGTACACGGCGAGTGAAGAAAGGCTGAAGTTCCTCCCGGAAGACGGTAAATACAGAGAAGGCAACCGACGCGCTTGTTTCCCATTCCCCGCGGATTAATCGCGCAACGAACCTGATTTTTTTCATAATCCTGCTTTTCAAACAAGTTTCGCCAATTGCATTCCAAGTTACGTCGAGCATGGAATTGTATCGTAAAAAGAATCGCGATTGAGGAATTAAAACTGAACTCAAAAACGATCGACGAGTGGAAATTTTGTTGCACGTTGTATTTGCTTTGGTTACTATTTAACGATGATTCAATAACTTTTGTCATATTTATTTGCTTGAAATACGAGCGTACGTTTGAAAGAGGAATGCGATATGCAAAAGCAATAAAAATATTGAGACAAATATGTGCTTTTCCCCTCGATATTAATAACTATGCAGTTTTTCATTCTTGTTGTCACTGTTGGTCTGATGAACGTACGAATAAATCGAAATATTTGATACGTATTGTTGGAAAAGTATCCGTACGTTAAGGAAATATAAACACATTTTCGTGACTCCGATTATAAATAAATTCTGATTGAAATTGTGCTTTCACTGAATTTCTCCAGACTGGGACAAATAAATTTGTACTTTTACTTTCATCGATTGCTATGTTTAAATTGAATCGGTGACAATTTGAAGAATACAACAGTGACATGCGCTAACAGTTAAATAAAATAGCAGCGAACGTACGAAACTTGTGAGTTATTCGTAGATACGTAGATAAATTATAAATTACCCCAAGGAATGGAGATCGGTAAATCAGAGCATGTCGGTCGGTCTAGTTAATAAATTATGTGATATATTAACAAGTGAAATGTAACTATCTGACGCTAATGAACCTAGTTCAGTCAATCAGCATTTCAATGTATCGAATTCAACTGGATAGTTCTAAGTGACTTGACTTTAACCAGTCATTGGTTAATTAATTCATCCAGTCCCTGAGCTAATTAGTCAGCAAGCCGATTTTAACCGATGATGCAATAAATGAACTAGAACCAGGGATTTAACGTATCCACTCAAAATTAATTTTCAACTCTCCGAAACTCTATAACGCGTCCAAATTTAATATTAATAATATTATGTTAAATTTTTAACAACGCACAGTGAAAATGAATTGAAATGATCAGAAAGGTTGCTAAAGAATTATCTCTGCATTCATGGAATACACATTTTACGTCTCAGAAATTTTTTTAATGAAATATCATCTGTCTTATTGAATCATCCACATTTAATTATATCTTTATCCATTTTTTGCAATATATCATCCACTATTTAATGAAATATTGTACTCTTTGCCATCCTTCCTTTGTTTCGAACTCTGACAAAAACCTTTCACGGTAAATTAATATTGCCAAACTTCGGCCCTCCTGTGCATCTACTCTGTAATTCCAAGGGAAGTAGTTTCGAAACTGTCATCCACCAAGGGACGGATCAAGGGTCGTCGCAATTTTTCCTTCGTTCTCCGTGGAATCGATCGACGCGACTGTTTATCAGCGATCTTTTACGCGAAAAGTCGAAACGAACTTCTATTTGCCAATGTGAGCGAATGGTCCGGGGGAGTCTCGAGTTTACGGTGAACAGTGCTGATATTGAGACTCGAATCTCTGTTGCGCGCGCGGACGTTTTCGATTCTTTGAGGAATTTCTCATGCGCGGTCGAGTTCTTTCATATTTCTTCTCTTTTTTCTCTCTCCCTCTCTCTTTTGCTATCAATCAGCTCACTGGTAACACGTCCCGAGGCACGAGGCGGCAAAGATCGAGCATACGTTGGTCGAATATAGTGAATTGAAAGTTAAGCGAATGCAGCGAGCAGAATTCGAGCGGAGTGTTAATTTCAAGGACTTTATAGTTAACTATAAAGTTAAATCAAGATTTTTAAATTTTTAATTAACACTATTTCATTTCTTTTGACAATGAAATGACAGCAATTCCAGGATCCAGTATCGAGTAGTTTTATCATACACGCAACGACAATATAATTTTTGTTGCAAAACAGCCATTGAGCAATTGACGCTATGTTTATATTGAAATTTTATTGTCAAACATGTTAAAAGTTTTCCCTTCTATTCCTTTACCATAGAATTTTTGAAAATTTGCAGTGGATCTACTCCTGAGACTTGTATCGATTAAAATGCTAGTTCTAGCAGTGTGTGTGTAGTGTCATGCATGTGCAAATGATTGCTTCGAATAACTTCATATTAATCAGAAATGAGAACGCACATTTAGTATCATTACCGCTACAATGGCTGTTATATATTTTAATATTTTATCGTCGTTACTCTATTATTACGAAAGTATGAAACACAATGGGTATTTACGTGTTTCGAGCTGTAACATTCGGTTTATATCAATTTTTGGCCCATTATATATAATCTAATTTCAAATACGTCAAATAAGGATATAAATTCGAAATGATGACATTGCAGACACTGCTTTGTAAAATTTCCCTCCCACTGAAATTTGTGGGAACGAATCACTCGTCTCTCGAGAGCTGGACATTGATCGTGTTATTTAATAAAATTACATTGGTCGAATGAAATTTACAAAACGAATGTTTAATTATCACTATTGAATTATCATCGAGACTTCGAAGATGAAATACAGTCTAACAGAAATGTAAAATATACAAATCATATTCTGATCGTTCGATCGAATTACGCGTTAACAAACGTGATTCGTGTTACGCCAATTCTTACGTGTTTAAAACATTAATTACCACGGCGGAGCCATCGTCCGCAACATTACTCGTTTCCCAAAACAGGGAATGCAAGGTAGAATAGAATGCTCGCTAGGCGGGTTGCCCTAGAATTTCTGTAATTCAGCAATTTACCCGAGCCCGGGTACAGTGATTTCGTAAAACGCGCGGACTGTAGTCAGCTTCAATGAGAAGACTATCTTGTGGAATGTGAAGAAGCAATAAGAATAATGAGAGCGTGACGCCTGTTACATTTAGAAATTCTAACAGACGAGAGCACGTGTTTAATGTCCTGTTAAGAAGTTCCGTGTCGAAGAGGAAATTAAACAAATCCTGTTCTCTAAATACCGAGAATACTTGTTGAAAATGTCTCTGTGTATTTTAGATTTGAAGTCAAACATCACCGCGTAATTTAATACTTTCGTTTAATTTCACTATAAAATATAAAACCGTTTCGTCCTCCGAACGTGCAAAATTATCGATCCGCTTTCCTCCGAAAATTTAATCGATTAGTAACCATTTAAAATAACAGGATGTAATATTCTCTCGTCAAAGATATCAAAAATCTTCAAAAGATGCAATAACCATTGCGAAATCCATTTTGTCCAATTTTGTTCCAAACGTCAATTTAGCATAATAAATCGAGCGTTCGGACCAACCGATTAAACGAAACAAACTGCTCTTCGCGCGCGTCAACCGATGCGAGCATCGATCGCGAGCGAACGAACCTCGCGATGTCCGTCCGTTTTTGACATAATTCGAATACCCGGGTAGCGTAACGCTAAAATTCGCGGATACATTTAGGGAAGCGTGCGGATGAAAATTGCGGTGGGAAATACGGTGGAATTCCATTTTTCCTATCGAGTTTATAAGCCGGATATGCCATCGGTTCGAGGCGCGTTTATTTGAACGAACGTTTCCATCCATCCGAAAGAGTGGTTTAAAGAAATAAGCACGTGGAATTTATGATAATTCCGATCCCTCCTCCTTGAATGGTCTATGAATTTCAAGCGTATGCGGTAAGAATACGAACGTTACTTACGGGGAAATATATTCCGGACTACATACGCTCGGAATGCTCACGGGTTTCTCCCGTCGCGCGGCGCGTGGATCGGCATATTTATCCCGGATTTCGCAAACACTTTCTACAAACAATTACGCGAAATTGATTTTTATTTAATTCGTCCACGATTCGTACTCGGCTGGCGGCGAACGTTCCTGCCTCGACGATTTATATTCATCAGGAAGTTGGTAAAATCGCGAGAAACCTCGAAATTTCAAACTTTGCTAACCGCTTTTCAGAAAATACCATAGCGCCATGTCCGTGATTCTGCGCGTTTTAGAATCTGTACGATTTTGCGAGTATTAAAATTCAATCTCCCGATGAAAGCGGAGAATAATGAAAATGTTAAGTCGTGATTGATGTAAGAAATATAAATAGGAAGTTCTCGAGAAATGTAAAAGAAATTTTGATTTGAAATTACACCGGGGGGTTGAAAACTTAAAAGTTAAAATTTTATCCGAGATATTAGTTTGATTTTTATATTTAAAGTAGAATGACTGGTTTCTCTCTTAATTTCTTATTGTCACAGACGAAAAATATTTTTATACGTCGCTAGCAACATAATGAAAGAAATGTATTTGTTTGACCCCCTAACATATTATAAGTCCAAAAGACGAGATATGTAAAGTTTGGATTTCAGAGAACTGAGATCCAAGAGACAAATGGAAAAAGGCGGATGAATGTCTGATTGCAAATAACAGAAACTTGTGTAATGAAAGCGTTAGAAGTTGAACGATTTCTGGAGACACCAAGTATGTTGGAAGATGGCGGCGCAACGAGGAACTATTCCTTGCATGCACGCTGAACTTTAATCAATTCTCATAGTTCCAGGTTCAGAAACTTCTCTCACTCTTCTTTGAACAAATTTTCAGAAAATCGACGGAATAATTAAGAGACCCCGAGAAATACATTTAACCATTTAATTCTATTTTACACAAAAAGGAGAACGGTTTACCTTTCATCTGCGTATTTCATTTTATTTTACTCTTACTTAGCTTTACTTTAATGTCTTCCTGCATTCATTTTCTCCGCAATACAAACGAGCAACAAACTGAAAACGTACAACGAGGGAAATAAATTTAATTCCAGTAAAATCAACCCAAACAGGATAAATTAATTAATTGAACAAACTACTCTTAAATATTCTACCTACTTTTACACATATCTTCCCAGACTTATAAACTCTTTCAGAGCTTCTCTCTCATTCAATTTCGTTCAATATCCAAAATTACTAGAAATAATACTTTAAACATTGAATTTTGAAGAATTTGGCTCGTCTGTCTGTTGGAAAATTTTAAAAAATTCTCCGAGTTAAACGCCAACGTGAAAGCTTTTCATCGTCCTATGAATTACAGAGTGACACGGTAATGCAACAAAGAAGATAATATAAAACAGAGGAATTTAAAGCCGTCTGAACCGGCGCCTCTGTTCAAACAAGACGTACGTTCAATTTTTCGATACAATAATGTTATAGTCTCTTTGTATTCAGTCAACTGTGCAATCACTCGAGCTCTATTTGATTCGTTGACAGTGCTCGAGCGAGGTGGAAGGTTTAAAAACCAATTTTCGAGCGATTTCGCCGGTCGGTCGTTACGTTTAACCGGTCGATAAATACGTTACGACAGTTCAGCTAGGAGATAGAACAAAAAAAAAAAAAAAAAAAAAAAAGAAAAAAGCGAGGGAAAATTAGTTAATGCAATTCCAAGTCGCCGCATTGTACAGCCAGACACGCAATTACAAGTTCACACCCTGACGAGATAGAAACGAATTCAGTCAACAGTTGCGTAATGAATTAACTGCATCCGCGTAATTGGTGACAGAGAGTTGTTTCATCGGCGAGAAATATTTTGTTCCCTGTTCCTCTCTCTGTCTGTTACTCTTTTTTTATTTTCCTCTCCTCTTTCGTCGAGGCATCAACAGAAATGACGTCGCAATTAAACGAACGTCGTTTAAAGTGCGACATCTTCTCGATAACAAACACATCACGATTCCACTGCGCTTGCCATTACGCTGACTCGTTTAAACCACTAATTGTGATTTTTTTGAATTTTATTGTCCGACGAAGAACTTGGGCGTTATATCGTTAAACATCAAGCAGTAATTTGCTCAGTTTCTCAAAATTTTGTCATATTACATTTGAATTTACATACAGGTACAGGCAACGATGAAGAAAATATTCAAACACCGAACTTTACGTTGTTTTCGATAGATTTAACATTGAAAAGTAAGATTTGAAAATTAAAATTTCTATCCAAAGTTAATGTATCTATCAATTAACTGTTAATATGAGATGAAACGACAGTTTCTCGTCACTAACAAAGTAGATAAATTCTCGTTTTCAACGAGAAGCGACGCCGAAATGAAGAAAGTCACAGAAAACACGTTTTTATCGTGTATTTGAGAGACAGAGTCAGTATCTCTGGCGCGTTCGTAGTTTATGCCTTTTGCCATTGCACCGAGGCGTGTACATAGATTAAACAGTTGTTGATCAACGTATGTACGTAAGCGGGACGTAAAGCGCGGCGGCAATTTTGAAATCGGCCAGCGATAAGCGAGCAACAAGATTGATGATCGAATGATAGCGCGATGCCTGTCGAAATCTCCGCGAACCGTGGCCTCATTCAAATCCGCGGGATTCATGGGTCGTTTGTATCGAGCAATATTCCGCGGACCATGGACGAATTCGTCCGTATAAAACACTTTCGGCGACACAAATTAGCTGCAGCGCGCAAACCTCCCATCCGCCGCTCCCGCAGGCCATGCGATAATGTCGCGATGTGCACGCGAAATTCGGTTGCGTTACGAAACGAAACGATCCGGTGTAAATCCGCGTGTATCTCGCGGACACGCCCGCGCCAAAGCGTACGTGTGCGCAATTTCGAAAGAAACAGGAACGACCAGAGTGTTGCTCGTGATGTTCGAAATCAAAAAAAAAAAAAAAAAAAAAAAAAAAAAGTGCTCGGTCTCTCGGTTTTTTTCAAGCTTTTTCGGCAAATTCATTCATCATTCGATGATAGATTTTGCGATTGTAAAAAAATCAATAACAGCAAAAAAAGATGAATGATCAAATTTGTAAATTCTTCTCGTGGGATTTTTTTTGATAAAAAACGAATTTTCAAGGGTAAAATTCTCTCACGTGTCTCGTATTTACCTATTATTGGAGTGTTAGACCGACGCGATGGTGAAAAATCAATAGAAGCGAATAGGTAAATTTTCAAATTCTTTTATGGAGATTTTTTTTTGGTAAATTTCGAATGTTTTGCACGTTTGCTGTCAGAATGACACGTTAAACACTGATAAAAAGATAAAAGGTAAATGTGACAGTTGAACTTGCAAATTCTTTTATAAAAATTCTTTGATAAATCGTTTAACTTGGAATTTTCCATGACAACGTTCCTCACACATGTTCCACGCTATGTTTAACTAAATTATGTTCCTTCCGTTTGCAACGGTACGATCGCTTGTACTCTCCCACGTATTACCGGCGCAAATTGCAAAATTATAACTTACGAGAGTCCGACAGCGGAAAGCGTGCAGTGGTGTTACTGGCTCGCAAGTAGTACGACCTTATAAATTCTGCGACTACGACTCTACTGTAAAGATACGCGTATTTTTAATAAATGTTCCAAAGAGATAAATTTCGATATAAATTTCGTCCGAGGTATTTCGAGGCCCTAATTGAAGTGTACCTAAAACATGGAATCAATGCAATAGCAACAACGTCTGTTGAAAACTTACTTGTGATAATACGCTTAACTGTATTAATGGTAGAGACTAGGTTTAGGCAGATTACGTTCTAATCAGACATGTTAAGCATATTAGACTAGATGAGGTTCTAGGTTAGTTAAGGCTAGATTAGACGATATTGGTTACATCTATCTTTGACTGTGCTAGCCTGCTTGCGCGCAATGATATTCGAGTCACAATCGAATTCGCAGTAAAAATATACGCGATCAATTTATTAACAATACAACCCTTTACCTATTTATGTCGGAATTAGGAAAATATTTTAGTATCATCTAACGTTTCTTCAAAAATGAAAGGAGAAGAAAAGCTTCCAGCTTGAGAAAATATTTCGATCTTTCAACGTCGTTTTTCTTAAAGAAATTATTTTATGAGACGAAATGACTTTTTTACAAATGACCTGAAACATTGTATCGTTTCTTTCATAAAATTAACCAACAGTTACGTGTTTTATACATGTTGAGAAAAATTTGTAAAATTGTGTGTGTTATTAATTTCCGTTTCAATGTCTTGTCTCGTAAATATCTCATAGAAAGAAACATCCGCAACCTGAATTTACAAATATTTTCATTTATCATAAAAAAAGATATCTACCTAGATTTCACATTCATGGAAAATGTCGAATATTGCGAATCTGTGTAATCGTTAACCTTTTCTGATTGTTGGGAACGTAAGACACGATGCTCGAGATTTTTGATGAGAAACGTTACCGGAAACATTGACGGAAGAATAATATCCGTGGAACGCGTTCTTTATTAGCAGTACTTGGAACTAAGGGAACGAATTTTTCGCGGTTGAACGAGGTAGATTTTGCGCCGGTACGGATATGAATTTCATATTTTACGATAATACCGCGGGATGTTCTTAAAGTAAACGAATCTTGGCCTGGCCGCAGTTTTCACGTAGTCGGAGAAAAATCGTACTTACTCCGTGGATTCTGTGGAACGTCGATGGGAACGACTTTTATATCGATCGCTATCTGAATTCCGTTCGTTCCTCCGTAAATATCGAAGATTGAAAAACCGGATTCCGAGCTTAAATCGTAATGCCGTGTTGTTTCGTTCCTGTATCAATGGAAAAATTCATTCTTGGCGTTAATTTCCGCGCGTCTCAACGAAAAATCGAATTAAACGAAACGCGTTCGACCATTTATATCTGCGTTTCTTTTTTTCTGTGCTAAAAAATTTATTCCGGAAAATTCCGACTGGCGAGAGTAATAAAAACAAAAACAAAAACAAAAACAAAATTGCACAGAATTCTTGCTTCAATTATTACTATATACTAAATATAAAAGAACAGAACAGAATAATTGTAAAATTGATTTCTTCTTGTGGAATTTAACAGTTGTACACGAGCAATATACTCGTGGCACTCGCGCAACAATAAAAAGAGCATTAGCAAATATTAAATATTAATTACAATTCGAATTTAGTGTTGGTCACTTGCAAAATTTAAGTTCGAATTTAACGTTGGTTAGATGCAAAATTAGTCAAAGTATCAGTCTTGAAATTATGTATATACTTCTAGACTCTGTGCAGTTTTTAAATATCTCTTTACCTCTCGTCTCTACTCGATATCGTTTAAACGTTGCGGCAATTTAAGTATCGAGCAATCATATTTCGAATAAACGTATCGATAAAATAGATACGATAAGTCGATTGAAATCGACTTGCTTGATGAAACGCTTGTAATAATATCGGATTCGCAAGTTCATCTGTTTCAGCGAGAATTGATCAATATCGTGATGCTCCCTTCCATTAGCTTAAACAGAGTAATTGGACACTGTCAATTCGTGAACAGAATTCCCACCGTAAATAGGGACTAACGATTATGTTTCGAATTCGTGGAGATGGAGATGTTCAGTTTAGCACTCTCAATTGCATTCAATCATACATTGATTTTCGAAACAGAATTTTTCAAATATCTCCACGTTTTACAAGTGCAATAATATTATTAAAAAGCTAGTAATTAAGGGATAACATTTTCGTAACTCAGGCACGAAATATTTTTACGCGCGTATTTCATTTAAGCTGTTATAGAATGTACATCTGAAAATTACGTCCAACATACAACGTGACACGATATCAGACGCGTATCGTAAAATTACGTAGCAACTCGCACACAAAATATGCACAGAACGCGTTAAAACGTAGATTAGGATTTCAAAACGTGGCAAACGTTGAACTGACGTAGGCAAAGTTCTCTCGGTTGGAACCATTTCATTTCCCCTTAACTGTCTCCGAGCACTTTCGCGGAATCTCGTTTACATAGCAAAATGCGAGTAACACTTTTTTTCTCTTTTTCGAACGCAAATAAAGATTTATCTTCCGCGTGCAATAGTACAGAAAAAATTCGAGATTTCCATCGAAGGAACACTGAGTTCGAAGTGGACATCTGTTCGATTGAACTCGAACGAAAATTTCTTTCAGCGCTTCGCCGATAAAATTTTCGTAGATAATTCGGTTTCTGCGCGCGATGATATATCGCGTGTATAAAAAGTGTGATTAATCCGATATTTTCAACGAATTTGTTGAATAAATCGCAAATAAAAATTTACCGATTCGAGCAATCGACTAGCAAAAAAGATATTTGTAGAACACGTTGGAAATAAAAATCTCGTCGCCGTGAGGGAACTGTTTCGAGTGAGGAGGTAGGTAATAGCTATACCAGAGCAATCAAGTTGGAACAGCATTCATAGACGGAAGACGATAACATAACTGAAATTCGATTAGTCGTTCTATCGTTTTGCGAATCACCGGTTTATCACCCCGACAAGGTGAGAGGGTAAACGGTTATTTCCCTCGGTTCACTTGACGGTAATCGGTTCTAGTTTCAGCTGTCGCTCGAGCTCTAGATAAGTGAGAGTGCGGGCGGCGCGCGCGGTACAACAGCGTGATCTTCGTGTGTTGTGGATTCGCTCGATTGTAAAATTAAATGCGATAATAGCCGGTCTAAACTCCCCTACTCGTTAGCTGTAGCTCGTTCAAGTGGCGTATACATCACGAAATACCAATTAGCGCACGGTAAAACGAGTTCTACTAACGGCCCACCGTTTTGCATCGACCGATTCATTTTCCTGCAATTTTTATCTCCTTGGTGACTATCCCAGTGGTTGTGGTAACGTTTAACGCGAAACGTTGCGTGTAAATACAGTGATTTTATCTACGTGGTTATAGTAGATAATTATTCGGTTGATTTTAGACTCTGCTACACATAATATGCGTAACCAAATGTATAATTAAAATGGAATTTGCTAGAGGAGTGCAGTCGACCGTGAAACATTTTATTCTCAAACTTTCGAAGTTTGGCAGAATGTCAGAAACATTTCTCCGATTTCATTTCCTTCGTCCAGCAATATATACGTTTTCTGGATGTTTCATCGTTTTGCGCGTGCAATTATTTCATTACTCACTTAAATTTTCATAATCTCATTCTCCTCTCATTAAAAATTTCAATGAAATCGCGATGTAATTTCCGTTTCTTCACGTAGCAAAATCTCCCGAAAATTGTATCTTATAAGCCTACATTATATTTATGATTTCGTATTTAATCGTCCAAGTACTCGCGTCTGAAATTGTAAAAAATGTTTCTCTATTCTCTCTCGATTAGTTAGAAAATTTCAAAACGAATTTTAAATTTCTCAGGTATACAAATACATGCAAATAACTCTCGATTTCGACTGAAAATTGTTCTTCGAATTTAAAAATTGTACATGGCGTCAATTAAGAAAGTACTAGCAGGACGTGGCTTTGTATCAAATATTCCACGTCACGGTTAACGACGCTTACCTGTCGCGACCTATTTTCATTAATCAATGTTGAACGTTTTATCGAACGTAACTTCGTAACTCAGGGTAAGAGTGTGCGATCGTTCATTTTATATGATAATTAGTAGATAATTATTATCTACCGACTGATAAAACCGCATGAACGTTGTGTTTACACAATTATCTAGGCCTTCAAAATTTTACGAAATACTTTCATTTCAATACTTCGAATAAGATTCACGACCCTATCTCGACTGTCCAATTTCTAGTTTTATTACATGACAGAGCTCCACTACAACATTTTCCGTATAAATATATATTATTACATGTACTACTGTAACGAAGCTAACACACCGTGTTTGATTTTCAATTTGACAAAAGATAGAAACATAGTTATGTTAGTTCCATTTCAAGACAAGATAAACAATAAATCTAAACTTATTTGTTCACACAAAGAAAACATTGAAACATACAACTTTAAAAATAAGTGATGTTTCATGTCAAAAGACCAATAACGTGATAACAACTAATATTTTTGAAACGAGAGATACAACATATCTCGTGTAATTAATTAGAATATTTCTCTTCACTTTTCGAATAAAACAAAATCGACAAATATGTTCTTCGTTTCGAAGAAAATCTAAAGTACACCCTGTACCTTCGTTGCCGGGATTCTTCCGAGCTATCCTTGTTATTCTTCCAGTACCCAGCGAAACTTATACCGTTAATATTTTGCAACAATGCCGCGACCTACTTTGTACCATTATTCGGATTGTCTCGAAAGATTTGTCGGCAGCGGTCGAAAATCCAATATACTTAATGGAAAGTCGAATGCATGCGGTTGAACCACGAAAGGTCTCGTTTATTTCGAATCAATCGATTCGAGATTCGCCGTGTTCGCTCCTCTTTCTCGTCCTAGAAAGTCTTCGCGACAACGGCGACGAGGGCGACGGTGACAGAATTGAGACTGTTACAACACGATTCGTTTAATCCAGCGAGAAACGCCTTGTTACGAAATTAAATCGGCCAAATGGCCCTGCGAACGAGATTAATTCGATCCGCGCCCACCGCTGTTAGCCAGTCTCCTACGCTAGTAGAGAAAATTGCCACGCTGATTCATCGTTCGAGGTGATTACGTCGATCTGATTGGACCTGTTTCGAACTGTTTCGCGTTATTAATCCTTTCGGTAGAGACTACGAAACGTGTATAAATGTATAATATGTCAACGTCGACGGAAAATTTAACAATAAAACCAACAGAATGATCGAAATGGCCAATCCGTCATTTTTCATTAAAATTTTCTGGATTTACGCCCGCAGCTTTTGGGATTTCAATAACTTCTTGCTCTTTTTTTTTTTTTTGCGCGATACACGGACGAAAGCTTGCCTCTCTCCTTGCATTATATATTTTTCCATGTATCTTTCATTTTCGTCCCCCACCCCTCTTTGTTCGTGTTTTGCATTTTAGTTGTCCCTTCAGTTCGTATTCTAAATATAGTATCTTTTTTCTCTCTATGACGTGGAAAAATGAACTGCGAATATTGAGCACCGTCAATTTCGTTCCCGCTCATCATTTGAAATTTCCTAGTTGACGTACTGATGCAAAAAAAATTCATTTCTGTTAAGAAGAATGTGTAAGATTCTTGAATTAAGCAAAAATACAGATATTGTCTTTTAATCTTCATTCTTTTTTATTTTTCAATCTCTTTCTCTCTCTCTCTCTCTCTCTCTCTCTCTCTCTTTCTCTAGATAATCCATATCCAAATTTCTCATTAATCGAGCGTGCTCATTTATTAGACAGACAATTCAATCTCCACTCGTATCTCTCGATCTTACTTTCGCAAAGAATCGTCTCCAGATTTTAATACCGATCGTTCCATTGATCTATATTCCAGTGATAAAAGTACCGCCGTGTCCCTCAGTTTTTCTCAGGTTTCACTTACTCCTGCGGCAGTTACGCCAACGAGAAATATAAAACAAACCATCTAATCTGTTCCCTACGTACCGCTTGAATATTGGGATATGTTGCTCGGCTAGGTAGCGAAATGGCGGTATAATATCGTTCGTATTGTTCGAACGAGGCACGAACAACCGACCTGTCGACGATGAACAGAAGAGATACACCCACGGAATTATTATGTTTCAGCTCTACCCGAGGGCACGCCCATTATCGTATCGGAACGCGAACGTTACGATGCCGGAGACACTTTGAGGGCAAATTGTAGCTTGCCACCGTCGAAGCCACCGGCTCATCTCTCATTCACCCTGAACAACGTGGCGGTAAGTGATACCTATAATCCACGCGTCATTATCGAATCCGCAGTTAAGGGAAGCCCGTGAAATTAATGGTTTAAGAGCGTATCTACGCAACCTACAACAATGTTTAATGTTTATCGATACTGGGATCTCGAACGTGCGTGTCGTTTTCACGAGAGAAGTACTCGGCTTATAAGTGGAAGTACATTGATTTGAAATACAACAATGAGGAGAGTATTTCTGATCATGCTCATACAGAAATTGGTTTAATCCATAAATTTAATCATTATGTACGCATTGAGAAAAACATACCTTTCCCTCTTATGAATTATATTAATATCTTTTATGGAGAAAAAAAATCACGCTTGGAAATTAATTTGTTTGAAATTTTCTCAACCTGATGGCAATTTTCCATCAAAGAAAATGGTAATGCGTCTGATTGAAACTCTACGTTTGAAATACATAAAAACTATTAACTCTACCGCACGATCTACAACGTTTGTAAAGACGATATTATAGAAAATTTCACGAAACTCGGAAAAATTCCTTTTGCAAAACTGCTCATTTTTTTTCGAACCAATAATGGATCGCGCTTTACATTACTAATGCATTGCTCGAGATGTGAAAATTCCATTAACACGCATTATCACCGTGGCCATTTTGTATTCAAAATTGTAGTCCACAGAAATCGATACGGGAAATGTACGAATCGTACGTCCCGAAGCGATCTCGAAATTTCACAAAGTAAAATCTCTCCGCGCCGTCCGCCGTGCCCACCGCCTCGCCCTCCCTCCTTGCCGAAGAACTTTTTCCTTAAACGCTTTTCCGTGTCATCGAAAATAATTTTCAACGCTGACGTCGGGTACTCGTCTGTATCTGTACGTGTACACGACTAAAATAATTGCACGATATACGAATGAAACGTCGAAGTTATAAAAAAAGCAAAGAAGAGGAGAACTTTTCCCCTTGAAGGATCCTTTCCTTTCTGTGTACATTCGTCTCAGTGTCTACGTCCGCGAAAGATTTGTTACTCGTAATTTTTAGATTCCGTCTCCCATCTGAATGATTACCCGCAGAGAAAATTCTTATCTTGTTCCAATGTTTTCAATGTACAGTAGCTCGCGAAAGTATCTCGACGAGAGCTATTGCATCGCGGAAAATATATCGCGTGTTTCACGCGTGTTGGATGAAATGTTTAGAAATTTTTACTAGCACACTGATATAATACATGAGACACGGCTGGTTACATTTCGGTAAAATTTGAGACTGGATTTGATAAAATTTAGAACAGAATAGAATAGGAGAATTCAGAATAAGAGAATTTTGTCAGCAGCCTATAAATTATACCTTTCATCCATCTTGCATAGGAATCTAGAAAAATATTTCACGTGCTACAGCCTGATTCAACAGTTTTTAATTACAGTTTGATAGTCTCTGACTATAAATTTAAATTTCCACGAAACTTTCTCTTTCTCATTGGAATTTCATTGGCTTACGTCCTCCATCACTGTCAGAAATAAATATTTTATCAACATTTTTTGTTGATCCTAGGACCGATAAATTTTCCATAAAAAAAAAGACACCTACTGACGTTATACTGGCGTAGAAATATACTCACGGCAGATATAAACTTTCGTGAAATTTCACTCGCGTGGAAGTTAGTTAAGCCATACATCGCCACCGCTGACTGCGCGATCCAAATGTGAGGAACGCTTCATTTTCTAGATGTAGGTATTTAGCCATATCGAATAATGAGATTCTACGTCGTCATCCTCGGGGATTACAAGTGACACAGAGGCGACGGGAGGATCCTAGCTTTTCCGCGTTGATAAAAGTTCGTCGGCGACGTTTTTTTCTTTCCTGCGCCTTAATTCAATTCTTGCTTCGGATTAATTGATTGCAGAAGGTTTCCATCAAACATTCGGGGAAAGAAGAACGAATCGAACTGCAGTGGAACTCGCGAAAGCGTTTCAACATTTTTAGACACATCTCGCGAACTTGCTAAGAACTATTACGCGTCTTGTACGAGATCGATATCACGAAATTTCATTAGCGTCAAATTCGCTATGGCGAGATTACGAGGCAAGTGTGAAAACGCACGTAAGCCTCAATATTCAAAGACCATGTGCCTAATTTTACGAATATAATCGTGTCTTGCTTAGACGCTATGAGTACAGTTTCAAAATGACTCGCGTAACACGTAAAATCTATATCGTCTTTAGAAGCCTTTTACGACAAGTGTTCAAATGCTATCGCGAGCTGGCGTAATTAGAAACGAGATATCGAATAATCTCGCGAGCCAAGTGAGGAACAGAAGCCAGCTACGTGGGATCGTCTGCCTTTATCAAATTCCATTACCGGTGGATTTTCAATGCTGCGACGAGGGGAGGACGCGAGACGAGGGGAGGTGTGTTATTTCCTTGAACACGCGCCGCTGTGAAAAAGGGCCGTCGGGAATGTACGGTTATGAAGAAGGTCGACGCTGGCCTCTTCGCGCGATGAGACCGAGAGAAAATTAGTAGTAGGTGTGCGCTCACGAGTGCAAAGAAAACGTTGGCTTATAAGGAACTGCGAGGTTCTCGGCCGGGCGAGAAGATTGGTTTTGCCGGTTCCTTACGGTTAATGCCGTTTCGAGGAATCCGTCCGAATTCCCAGGGAACATTTCACAGCCTCGCAAGAAATGAGTCATTTCGGGAACAACGTCTCGCGTACGGCGTGTTTCGGGCTGCGAGTTGGGAACTAAGTACGCTCTAACGCTCGGAACAACCATCTAATTTCCAGATATGCATATTTACAGCATTGATGGAGCAGCTTGTTCATTCGGTCTCAGGCAGTCAATTTTGATCTATATTGCTTGCTGTTGCTTCTCGACGTTACGCCGGGAGAGTGTAAGTTTAAATGAAGTACGAAATGTGTAAATGAATACGACAGATAGAACAATATTCAAGAGTGAAATAGTGAAACAGACCTCTCTTTAAACCTCGTTGTACAGTTTGTTCCTAACATATGCAATACTCTATATTTATATTTTCATTCTATAGTTTCAATCTGTGCAACTTGTTTGACGCTATACTTTATTAGCATTACATTTTGTATAATTTTATTTCTGTTATGCGCTAATTTACATGTTTCTCATTGTTAAGCTGCAATACGTACTTAATCACAGTATTATTTTTCCGATGAATCTTTGTTCTTTAAATCTAAAGTTGAAATCAAAGATACGAGAATCACCGAGAATCTTTCCTTCCCTTTATACGTCAACGACAGTAACCGCTGTGCTGTTCGAATATTAGGCCTCAGGAGAGAGAAAAATATCTATCGGTGGCCTGGATTGTTCAATTGATAGAGCAGCCCTCGATAAATGAAAGATCTGGCTTCGAATCCCGGACAAGCAATCCGATCGGCCTATTTTTTCTCCTTACAATGGAGGCTGCTGAATGCCATCGAAGAACATATATGACATTAATTGCAGGCCATCGGATCATGCTTCCATATACCTTTAGCTTCGTGTATTACTTCTCGATGTTGAAATTCTTAAATCGTCATGGATATTTACTCACTTGAAAGTTTCTTATAAAAATTCACGGAATAAAACGTGGTGCTGTATTAATTTTTAGCATTTTCTTTTCTTTGTTTTTTATTCTATCCTTTTCTAAGCGCCTTTTTCTTTCTCATTCATTATTCATGCTCTTGAGATAAGTAGATATCGCAACTTGAAAGATTTGTTGAATTTTTAACGAAGTAAAGTCTTTAAACGAGTTATTCGTGAAACTTTATTGTCTCATCTCGTAATATCAGTGTCCTAAAACATGCTCTCAAAAAGTGACGGCTTACAAGCAGCGGCCTTAGACGGTATTAACTGTCAAAGGGTAAAGTTTAAGTTAATTGCAACAGAAAGCGGATCCCAGGGGTATGTGATGAAGTACAAGATCCTCTTTGAATTGTGCACTCTCGAGGATCGCATAGGCTCTACTTTTTAAAGAGTTCCAAAGTAGCGCATCAACCTTTACTAAGGCGAACGCTTCGAATATCCTGCTTAACACCGTATAAACGAACGAGGAGTAAATTACATTTAATTCTCGATCTTTAATTTATAAAACGATTTAGAAGAAAATAACAGATACAGAGTGTCATTTAACGTCATCTGAAGATGAAAAACAAATCTTCTACATTCTTTTGTAAATTTCATGTAAATTTTCTGCAAAGTTCGCCTTTTCTCGTAATCATCTTTTAACGTTATAAATATTTTTACTCTTTCTGTTCATTTTAACGAGCTATTCAACGATCGATTTATCGATTTATAAATTTTCTTATGTGTTGTCTGATTTATGCTTGATATGTTCTACTTACCCCATTACTTTTTGCACAGACATGTATACAAATGGTAAAAATTTCATATAATATTTAACACAATAAATTTCGTGTCAAATACAAAATGTTTAAGCCTTAAAATATAAAACGAAGCATATTACGTATATAGAAAACAATTTAAATGCAAGTTTCGTAAATGTGGTTTAATGATATAGTTTACGTGTATTTACCATGCATTTAGGTCCTTTGCAATGCTACTTTCATTCACGTCTATCTTGTTTCGTATATATTATAGCAATTAAATTGTACATGCAATTATAGCGTAGAAAATTGTATATCTCACTTAAACATTTGTAAAATGTGGCGCGTTTACTTGCACTTTGTAAGCAAAATTACGATTAGCCGCGGGGAGGCAAGTTTTAACGACGAAACTTCCTTCTGGCTCAACAAATTAATACTTTCAGTCGTACTTGCAGCTTTCAGGATTTTACGATTGATAATGAGGCTGGCAGCATACAGATTATTGACAGTTAGTAACAAGGACGTTTTGACAAAAGTGAATGAAACTGATATCGGGAGAATGAGAATCTCTCGAAACAATCGGAAAAGCAGCGACTAAAAGTTACTTCCAATTAATTATTTACTTCATTTATATTTTTAAATACAATGCAACGTGTAACATTGTTAAACTTTCCGCTGTTGGAATAAAATTTATCAAATGGAAGAACGAGCGACGAACGATCCAAATCATGGTGAAAGAATTTAGAAAGGATTAAATAATATGTACAAATTCTAAATTTGGCTCGTAATATAACGTGCTGAATAATTGGAATAATAATTCTAAAATATCTGCAGTCCAAGACAGTAATTTTAAAAAAATTAACGTTATATGTAATATAATATAAATATGATACTGCAATCCTAAGACTTGTTAATAAAAAAAACATGGTGTGTTTCCCCTAGCAAAAAATTATAAAACTACAAACTAAATGTAATGAGATCGGACAGTGTACTCACGTAATATATTCGACGCGTGTAAACGGGCGAATAGCTGGTTTCAGGGAGCGGTACACGATATTTATGGGTTAGTAAACGTTGCGCGTGAACGATTGAGTGGGAATCGCGTGAAGTGACAGCTATCGCGGGGGCTAATGGCGCTCTTATCGTCCCGCTCCCGTGTAAAATGACGAAATGACGCACAGTGAACGCGCGTTTCTACAGACATCGTAAAACAACGTGAAACCGGAGGGAGCTTCAACGAGGAACCGGTCGGGGTCAAGGAGAAAACCGCTATAATCTTTGTTTCGCATTTCGAGGCGTTACGAGAGACCGTTTCGCGTATGTTTATTAGAAACGTGAAATACCAATACGGCGAAAATATTGCTTCCACCTCGTCGTCAAATATTGCCGATAAACGACACGGGCATCCATGATTTTTATTTCCGCGTCATTCCCCTTTGAGCCTTCTGCTTTCTCTCGTATGAATTATATATTCATATACGGAGCTTCTGAAAGCGTATCTGCGTACTTTGATAGTTCCTTGAGTATCGCGACCGGCGAACCTTTCGAACTGAACTTTTACGTAAGAATTTTTTCTCTCTGTCGTATCATATTTATGGTAGAAAACATGGAGTGTTTAAAGTGGTAGAGCATGTTCGCGAATACGTGTTTGATCTTCTTACGAAGACCGTGACCGTGCATGACAGAAAACTCTGGTTAATTGATTACTTTCAGCGAGTGTACATGTTGCTTTGTAAATTTGTTCTCTAATTTCAAGATAAATATGTGCAAAGTATTTTTACATCTGTCCTTAAAGAATGGTATGTTTTTCGTTTTCTCTCTTTCTTCTCTTTTTTCTTTTCTGAGGAAAGGACCGATATAATTTACAAGAACGTCCTCTTTCTATTATGTGCCGCTAAATTGCACAATGAGCAAAGTGATTAAGACGACTCTGTTATTTCAACAGTATTATTCTCTCCGACAAACCATTATAAACGATTTTCATATTTCCTACACAACGAAAGCGCATCTCTATTCTTTACTCTGTTCCGTTCCATCTATTTTTGCACTCCTCGTGAAACAGAAAGACAAGGGAGCTCTATGTATTTACGATAATATCGAACATTTCTCTCTTTCAGAAACTGTCATCTCGAAAACATGAAATTTTTACTTATTCACTGTTCCATTTACCATTTTACTTATTTATCGATACCACATACGTAGCACATTCTCTCCGTTCAATATTCCAACTCGTGCGCGCCTCCGATGTAATAATTTCGAGCATTGTTCATTGAGACGTGTTTCCCCAATCTTCGTGTTTCGCCGTGATACATGCTTGCCTCGATACGACACCGCGTATAGATAGGCTGTCTTATTCGAGCATGATTTATTTCCGCTACGTTATTCATAACTGGTGCGCGTGCGACATTGATCGATATCAAAGTGCAAATCATCGGCGATTCATAACTTTTTTTTTTAAGCCGCGCGTTAAGCTGATTACGCTTGACACGTTGTTGACTAAAGTATCGACTCGCAGTTGCGAATATTTCCGACGATTTGCCGCTTGAATTTATGGCTGCATGATTTTGCAAGTCGTATTTCTGCAGACGACAATATTGCGCGGGTTAAGAGTAAATGTACAACATTTCCAAGTGAGAAATTTCTTGTGTACCAGTATTTTATCTTCCGGAGATGACGGTGAAGTTTAAAAAGATAATCTTTCCAGTTCGTCGAAGAAAAGATTCTTTCATCCCGTAAGTTAGAGAATGTTCCGTTCTTTGTTAAACTCGTTGAATCAAACTCGTGATTGTGCCACGAAACAGAGTAGTTTCTAATCTACAAAATCGTACACCAACAGCAACGATCCAAATGTCTGTTGGTGTTCGGTGAAACAAAATCTGCCAACGCGTCGCGCGAAGTGCAAACCGAACGAGACGAGGTGAATGAAGTGTCCGCCGTTTGTAACGTGATTAGGATTGTCACGCGGTTGATCGCGGTGTGGCTTCGCAGAAGGGTGAAACGAATTTGAACATGAGTAACTACCACCACCGTCGGAGGAGGAGTGTGAGCTTTTGTAACCGAGGCTCTGGCCTCGCAATACGTTACGACGAAGTTTGCTGATGTACCGTCCGTACAATTTAATTGGCTTAAAAACTCAGGTAACTTCTACCAATCAAATGCACACCCCGCGGGAAGAAAGATCGTGGTCGCAGCTGCACAAGAGGCAACCGACAAGGGGGAGGGGGGTTGGAAACTTTATTGGATCGTAAGTTGCCACCTGAAGGTACCGGGTCGCTGTGGCGACCGATGTCCGTGCACTCGCCGCTTCCCAGAACTCGAACGAAGCCCCGAGTGTTTCCTTTCTTTCCTTGCATGTTCGCAGGTGAAAACTCTTTTGTCGTCCTTGGCGACCGCCCGTAAATCGCGTTTCGCAGACCACAAAAGCGAGACCGGGCCTGAGAAACGGTTTTTCTAATAAGCCAAGCAATAAGGGATCCTTCATCCGGAAATTGAAGAAATTATGAAACTCGCGGTCGGACCGTGCCAACGTTGTCTTGATGACACACGTGGCCTTTTCTGACCAGTTCGTTTGCCAGGGAAGATGGTTTTGAAATTGCTTGACTACGCGAGATATGGGGAGATCTTCTGAAGGTGGGAAAATATTATATATTAAAGATACTTTCAAAATTAATCAGTTTCAAAATTGGAATGGAATGTTGAAATTTCTGTAACTAATTTCGATTATTACCGTCACGTTTCAACAAAATTTGGTATATGTCTTTTTATTTAGTAGCTAATCATTAATCGTTCATTAGTAAACAGTTTCACATTTCGATTATACGCATTTTAGTGATAATTCAACATTTCAGTAGAAAACTGAATTATGGATCTTTCTATATTTCTAATTCTATATTTTCAAGCAACTATTAGAGCAACTGAACAGTGGGAGGAACTAGAGTTACAGTGACAAAAGAGTCTCTTCTTTTTTTAGATCGGGTGTATTTCAATTGTACATCTACTTACAAAGTGCTATCGAAATTCGTTCGGAGCAGCTTTGTAGCAGTGTTCCCTCGAAAATCTATTCTAATTGAATTTTAAAGAGAACCTAACCCCGTTCATCCTTTTAGAACTTACATTCTATGTGACCGATTCGGGCTCTTGAATAGATTCCTAGACACACAAATGACGTCAAAGTGAGCAATTACATTGGGTAGGCAAAACAGTAGGTTTCGTTTTCTGGTCCCCTGAATTCACGATAGCTCACTGTTTAACTGTGGCTATGCCTGCAAAGGTTGAAACGCTATTCATCCTATCGTTTCATCTTTTTGCATAAAATATCCAACTGTACAAATTTTACAATCTTTTAACATCTAACCGGTGCTCGTTAGGATCAATAACACAAAATTCAAGTTCGTTTTTATGTTCTTCAATTTTTCAGTGGTACAGGTAGATGCAAAAAAGAAAAAGAACGTGTGTCTGTTTATAATTTACAAGAGTACAAAATCTACAAATTGCCGCCAAAAATCAACCATGCGCATTTAAATAGTGTCTACATAAATGTATAGAGTGGTAAATTGCGGCGGCGCAATGACTGAGCTGGGAAAACAACGCGTGTCGTTCATGTGTACCAGACCTAACGAAACGTAGGCAACCATCCAAGCACGATAATGATCCAATTCTATTTCGTCCAATTGGATAAGCTTGTAAGCACGTGTTTATCACTTGCAAGCACGGTAACAAGACTGGTAATCGCGAAGCGTTTAGCCAAGTAAGCGTTTCTTTGTGTTGATTACTTAAACAACGTGCCCACTTTGGATGCTATTGCCAACTTTAATTCACTGTTAATTTCACGTAATCTCAAAATCAAAATTACAGAGAGTTAATCGTGAAAGTGTAAGTTGATTAAATTGTCATATAAAAGTTGAAGTATACTTTCGATTGGAAATTGCTTCTAGAATTAATGTGATGTAAAATATTCTTTCTCTCTGCGACGATAAACATTTTATAAAATATTACTGAAAATATTTTCTATCGTCTGAATTTTTATTTTACAGCTTCATATCTTTCCCACATTTTACGAATGAAAATATTTGCTACCGTCTGAATTTTTATTTTACAGCTTCATATCTTTCCCACATTTTACTATTACTAGATTCTCCATATACTACAGATCTTATTACGTACATCTAACAGATATGGTTGGAAGTTCTCTTATCTGTTGCTATTTTTCTTATTTCTTTCTCCTCATAACTTATCATATATCAAATCCCACCGTACTTTGCTCAGATTGCTGTCTCTTTCTTTACGGAATTTAGATGCATAGTGAAAAGACACGAATAAAAAGACAGAGACTAGACAAAAATTTAAAAAAAACATCTGTCGGTAATTAAAATGCAAATTGTAGCGGAAGAATACAAAAATGTTGATTTTCTGGGAAAACTTTCAAATACTACACTGAGCTTGGGACAAGTTACATTTTGGTTAAACAGGAAAATGTGAGTTTTACGAAAAAAGAGGAAGATCGCTAAATTTGGACAAAAACTTTTTTGATTAAAAAACTTCTCTTTTCGAGAGAGATATCTGCAGAATCGCAGATTTTTATTGCAGACTTTTATCGCTATTGCACGTGTATGTAAGTTTCTCGAGCGTGTAAAATCTCTACAATAACACGCCAAAGTTACTTCAACAGCTCAAGACGAAACTTTTAAAAAGAAAATTTTTAAACAACTATGCAATTCCTACGTACGTATTAATTCGTAAAGTTGAATAAAATATACTTTCTTGGGAAATCACCGTGGTTGCGTAATTCTTTCGCGCATTTATCGAAAAATACAGAAAATCAGAGTCGGAAGCGCCGAGCACTTGACTCGGCGTTCACCGGCCAAAAAAGAAAAAGAAAATAGAGAATGAAGAAAAAAGGAAACGGCGAGGAAAGAGGAGAAAGACGCGAACGCGCGGAAACGCCGAAATGAATTCCCGTGATTTACGACCTGGCCGCGCGCGCGGCTATGGAAAAGATTATAAGCGTTTCGACACTACTTTCATTCTCTATGGTAAATAGACGGGTGTCTAAAGTGATAACGCAAAGGAATTTTCCTCGCGGGCCCGGTAAAACGTTCTTTATTCCTCGCATATAGTTCTTCTGGAGTTCAGGTTTGCGCTGGCGTGCGCAAACAAGCGCCCACTTTCCCGCGTGGCTTCGACATAATGAAATGCATCGTCCTTTGAGGGTATAATCCAATGCAGATTAAAACCCCCGACTGTGTGTCCTCTTCTCTCTCGCTGTGTTCTCTCCTTCTTCTCGTGGCTCTCCACTGTTCACCGTGGGCTCCTTCGTCTCTCCGCGATACAAATTGCAGAGCAGCGCATACCGGCAGGCAGGAGAGAAAAGGGTGTCGAGGCTAATCCAAGCGAGGAGCTCGTCACGACTTTATGGGCGAAGCTGACTGAGTGGAGAGGCGTCCTTAGCAAGGAAAAATCGAGGTCGACGGTGAAACCAGTTTCTCCATCTTCTCGTTCATTCCTCGCCACTGACTTTTCCCCTCTCTCCCCACCTCCCTCCTCTCTTCTATTTCCCTCCCTCTTTTTTCCAAGCTTAGAATGCACAGCCAGTTACGTACGCCTCTTTGCGGTGTCATCGAATCCATCCGAGGCAAAAGTTTCGTACCGTTTCGGAGCGAGACAGAGAAATCGAGTAACGACCTAGCCTCAACCACCTAGCCAAACTAACCCTTCGACTCTTCTTTCTCACTCCTTGTGCCTCGCCCCTCTTGTTGCCCATTTCTCTTCTCCTTTCTGCACGCATCTTCCTTCTCGGTCTTCTCTGGCTCTCTCTCTCTCTCTCTCTCTCTCTCTCTCTCTCTCTCTTTCTGTTCGTTCGGCTTTCACCTCCTATCCGTCCTTCCTTTCTCGCGAAGTCTCATTCATTAAGTCTCAAGAACGGTCTCGCAATCTCTATAGGGTCGTCGGTAGACGTGTACACGACGTGCCGTTTGTTCTCCACTGAAACTCGAGATGTCCTCCTCGAATAACACGACCGCGACCGTCACTGCTCCCTAACAAATACACCCTCGCCCCGATACGCGTATACGGACGCGAACCTTTCGTCACGAAACATCCTCGTCACGGTCCTCGTGGACGAACGATGTTAATAGAGTCTTCGTTTCAACGATAATGGAAACGTTAGACGTTACGGTGACCTATGGCCAGTATACGGCGGAGAAGGCTCGATGTTTCTTGACCTAACGAATACCTAATGAATACCTTCTCCGTATCCTTTCCTTCGCTGTTGACAAACCAAGTTGATTTTAACTCGGATTTGCGACGCGCGTATAATTTCCTTTATATGCTATTTTTCACGAGTAAAATAAGATTATTCGAGTTGCCTAAGCTCCATGCTAGAATTTAATCTTGCACTTTGCATGGGATAATCAAGTTTCTCCGAGTGGTCTTTTTAGTCGACGGATTTAAAAATATGAAATATCCAAACTGGAACGTTTATCGTAACAATTACTCTCATTTCCTTGGTCATGTGTCGTTGAAGATGCATCGTAGAAATCGCGACAGCCCAACGGCTGTTTTTTAAAATTAATTTCGCAATGATCTTCGATTGTGATGACAAAAACCTCTCTAGGACAGAAGCACTTCGCAAGAGATATCTACGAATATTCCAACACTTTCGTGCTTCAACGATCGTACAATCCACTTTGTCGCTCGAGTCAGTCAAAAGAAAAAAGAAAGGATTACGACGCAACATCTTCGACGAACTTTCGATGAACGCTGGAACGTGACGATCGATCCCACCGGATACGCGGGCAACGTTCGGTCACTCTCTGTATCCGGCACGCGTGCACGCGTGCACACGTTCGAACATCGAATTTCAACGTTCCTAGGCACGGACAATGTAATCACGTTGTTTGCTTGCCGGTCCTGTCATTCGGACACAGAAGGTGGGCGTACTCGCGACTCCAATCAAGGCCCCGGTTACGCTCCCTTTGATTCTGTTCTTCAATTTGTCACTGATGAGGTTTCTTCGAATTTTCGGCTGACCAGGGTCAAACGATCCCCCCACGCGGCGAACAAACGCGTTCGTCTATCGATTTGCATATCGAGGTTTCAGCCGATCGCTCTATAGTAGATAATTGCAAAGTTTCCGGCTGTTGCCCCGTCTGGTTGTTGGTGTTTGCCTTTCGTTCGAATGATACGTTAATTACTATCGCTGGATACTGGACAGAGAGAGTGTGTTTCTTTCGACGCAAAGACAGAGCAATGTTTGAATTTAAAACCCAGATTAGATCATTTATTTAATTTAGCAGAATTAGAACGTGTTGAGCCCTTTGCTCAAAAATGGCATATTTTTCAGGTTACTTTTATCGTTTCATTTCTCAAATCGTTGTTCACGTTTCAAATTTATATTCAAAAGGACGGAACTGAGGTTCTCTGTATTTTTTTAAGCTCTTGATACTCTATTAAGGCTACGACTCAATGTTACTACCTTCTGTATGCAAAATTGATCTAATAGCTTTCAACGGGTTAAAACACAAAGTTTTCAACACTGTGTTTAACATTTTCAGATTCTATAAATGTGTTGTATTTGCTGTCCGTAAAACCGGCCTTAAATATATCGCACAGTCTCTACAGAAACAACAGAGAAAATTTCCATTTGTTAAATATTAACGAAAAGATACCCTCGACTGCCAACGTCGCGAACGACAGCGGATAAATCGTTGATCAGGATACTTACGCTGTAGGAATCGCGATCGATTTGAAAAACCGGTTACGCGTAGTAATTTAATCGACGCGTAAATAATCCCGTTGTACCGGCGCGCACATAATGTTTCGGATAATGATAAACGTTGACAATCAACGTCGAATATTTACGTACATCGCGCGCAAGGTACAATATCACGGGACAGCGTGCAACTGTTATTTTGCAAATCTCCGCAAACCGCTGGACGTTCAGCGCCCAACATAGATATCCCACGAAAATTATTACCGCCGCCCGTGGATGTAGGGCGGAAATTAGATACCCGGTGTACATTCAGTTACCATCGTACACGGTTCGTAACGCAGGTGCCGCGTGGATTGAAAGTCGTCGTGTTGCGTGGTTCTTTGATTTACGTGCAGGTACGTTACGTCTCTGTTCGACGTGCTTGAAAACGGCACGCGACGTGCACCGATTCCGAAACTTTCGGAACTCGATACTTGGCATAAAGTTGCAGAGTCTCTGATGATATTGGATGTATTTCCTTTTATTGGCAGAAGTTTGTGTTTAGACACCGCCCTCCGCTGCCGGCGGAGGAAGAGCAGAACGGGAGGGTTGCGAAATTATTGGCCGCGCTGAGGAATAACAAAGTTTATCCAGTTTTTCGCGAGAAATATTCCAATATTGTCAGACGACGATACGAGCAAAACGACGGAGTGATGAGTTACACAGTTTCCCGTGACTGTACGTTAAAATTTCACCCTCGTTAAAGTATTACAGCCGAGCCTGCTTCAAAAACTGTCAATGAATAATTTATCCTGACAGTTTCTACAAAACGTTTCCTCAAGTACCAAAGTAACAGGGAAATTCGTGAATTTAATTTTTCATAAACGTTTCTTCTCTCGAACGTTCTTCGTTACTTATTTACTACGCAGATGCACTTTGAAAACGTTACCTCGAATACTTCATATAATTATTCTAGCGGTTCGTGATTTAAAAATAACTGACGCACGTGAAAGTTTACATTTGAAAAGCGATTTAAAAGTAATTTATACGCGCAAAAGTTGCTGTAATTCGTAGATGAAATTAGGCTAATGATTGTTGTACTAATGATTAATCAACGCCAAGTGATAACCGCTCACCGCGATTTATCACCGTAAATTACTCGCGCTGTTGACGCACGTTTAGAAGCTGCTGACTCCTAATCTCATTGTCAATAAATTCCCCACGACCCGATGAACCAATACTTCTTCTAATACGATGCACTATTATTCTGGGAACGGCGGCGCGTCGGCTATCGAGCCGATCAATCACCCAGCAAAAGGAAAAACAAGGTCCAGGTAAAACGAGCAGTGCCCCATAAATATCAAGCGATGCATGTTTGCAAATGGATATTTACCGTCGGTCAGTTTAGCTGATAGTTTCATTAAAAAACGCTGCAACTGCAGCATATCGTTTCGCCGTAACCATTAATCTCCTTCCGGGGATCGGATAATTACTACAATTCGCGTTTAATCAAAAGATTCTTAAATCCAGGCAATATTTCATGAAAGTACTAACGAGAGAAACATGTACCTGCGTGCTCTGAGACTGAAATTGTAGAATATCGAAGAAAACGCGAGAAAAAAATTTTACAACATTCAAAATACCTACAAGTTAGTGTACAAGTAGGGAAACGATCGACTAACGTGAGTCCACAACGAAGAAAATTTCCTAGCTGCAAAGAAAATTCCAACAACGCCCAAACTGTTCGTCGTTTTCTGCCGTTCTTTAGATTATCACTCCATCGTCGTTATTAAAAACATTGCTCGATTAAACGAAAGTTCGGTAAGTCTCGCGAGCGTGTCACTATCCGAGGAAGCCGCTTCCAAGAAAACCGCTTCGCTATTTGAAGAAAAGACACACACCGTAAAACCGTAAAACCCGTAAAACTTTTGAAACCGACCGCCCAGCTATCAAGAGCAGAATTACATCCGAGCCGTTAAACAATTTAACCCGTTATCTCAAGTCTGACACAGAGAGTCTCCGGGCCTTAGCCGATCCAGGGCTGCCTAACCAGATTACAGGCACTGTAATGCACTTATGTAGCTCATCGACCTTTGATCAAAAAATGGCCGGCTTTCTTTGTGGAATCACTTTGAACCGGTGCTCGTTAAAACATGGTCTCGCGAAAGTTACCTTGGCCGGTAACTGGTGTGTCGCTGTCCACGATCGCGGCAAAGAGAGAGAGAGAGGGAGATGGGAATCTTCGGTAGCATGCTGGCGCACGCTCGCGCGCCCGGAAAACTGCTCAGGATTTGCGTAATCTGGCAGAGATCGGAGGGGGGCCCTTTTGGGTTAGCGCACGCCAGCTTCACGGCTCGGCTTTCCCCTGCTGATTAAGCTCCGGTGACCGTGTGTGCGATCGATGGAATCGCAACCGCCTGATCTCGTATTCAACGTTCGTGATCCGACACACGGTCTCGTGCATCGGGCCGCGAGGCTCTGCGCACAGACCCGTGTGCCACCTACTAACACCAGCGCGCCGCGTTTCGTAGTACTTGCTGGCTACGCACACTTTGTATATAGAGTCTGCCAGTCTGCCAGCCTGCCCCGCGTATAGGGAGCGGCGTTTCGGGGTAGCTATTACAATTTACACGCGGTTATATGTAGCTAAACGAAGCAGCGGGCCTGCTAATTGTGGTTAAGTTTAATTCGCGTCGACGTGCGGGCTTGCTTCGAGCCGAATAGCGTACGAGAGACGGTAAGCGATAAAGATACATAGACGGTGTCTCAAAAATAGTAGAATGGGCGAGCACGTTCTTTGGGATTGAAATGAGGCAGAGGGTGAATGCAGGGTGGTTTTTCAAGGATGAGCGAGTTTTTGTTTGCCTTGTAAGCGTTATCGTCGCCGATACCATCGAGGAAATAGAATCCCCGTAAAAAATTCTCATAGTAATTTACAATGTATAGTAATAACAGTTATACAGTAATTATAGCAAACTGTTACGGTAGATTCGTATTGTGTGAAGTTTGTGGAATTTTTGAAAATCCGTGATCGTCGCTTTTTCGTTGAATTTTACGGGATGTTCGTAGAGTCTCTGTTTAAAAGTATCAGTATCGGTTGGATACTGAAACGAGATAAGAATACGTGAACCTATGCACAGAATTCAATTCCACATAGTCGATGTCTACCCATCAGAGAGCATAACTCCAGAATTCGACTCGCGCCAGAATTTTCGTCGCACCCTGTACAGAGGGTGAACAGAGAAAGGTAAAGAGCCGTTTCGTTTGACGTGCGCTTGCACAACTAGGAGGGGAGGGCGGGATGGTATCGTCGTTGTTGCCACCGGTGCATCCAACGCCTCCTATGTACACGTGTAAACCGAGCGCGAGACGGTATAGGCTCTATACATAAGCGCGTTTATCGATACCGCGAGGTTATTGGCCAATAATGTGGAGGAAAAGCAGCGTTGCACCTCCCCGATCACCGAACCGCTGGATTTTGCTTGTGCCGCCGGGGCCTTTACACGGAAAGCCGACTACTATTATTATATGTATAGGCGGAGGAGGATCTATCGACAGAAACGCCAGCCGGACGACGCGACGCGGACGCGGACACGGACACGGCCGAAAGAAACGCGAGTAGGGTGAGGCAGGGACGAGAAGATCAGGGGATGACCACTTACTAAATTGGCGATAGACAACCACGATCACTCAGCGTCCAATTACCACGGATGTGCATGATGGAATGGACGCTGGTCCAGATGCAGATGGATCCTATTGTTTCTACGGCAAGGTCCTCCACCAAAGAGGCAGATACGCATCCGGACTTTTTCCTCGCCTCGTGCATTATCCCTTTCTCTCTGTCTCTGTCCCGTTCTCTTCTTTTCACCAGCAAACTATCGTCCGTCGTTTTGGATCCTTCTACCCTCGGTTTCGTAGCGGCTGGTTCTTTTCATCTTCTCCTTTCGTTACGTCCCTTTCACGAAAACTGTTTGATGCTTGTCGCGTTCGATCTGTCGCAATCGTTTCTTTAAATTGGACCTTTCCAATTGTTGGTGTTACTGGCATCGATTAGATCGTCAATTTGGATCGGTCTGTTTGGAGTCTCATCGAGTTTGCGATTATGTTGGAAAACGAATTGAATCGAATCGATTGATTTATTTATTGACCGAGAGTAATTCCTGCGGCTGCATGGTGGTAGATTTTTTTAAATAATCAATTTTATAGTAGAATTCAACGATTCTTGGAATGAAATTTTTGTGGATTTTTTAATGATTGATAAAATTTTATCGTTAAAAATTGTCGAAACGAAGTGAGAGATATTTACCACGATTCCAATTCTTTCAAATTCGAATTCAAATTCATGTAGAAAAATAACGAGCAATTCGTGAAAACTAATAATAAGATCTTGATAAATTTCTCTGTCATAAATTTTCTGAACATCGCGTACGCATTGGCACGTAAATCTGCGACCAGTAACAGAATACGTTTCCACTGTCGTTGAAGAGGTTCACGAACCGCTAAATTGAAGCTGATACCGTACAATCAATTCAAATGGTTGATGAGTATATCGGATAGCTTAGTTGTTGCCAGGTAGCCTTACGCCTGGCCGAAATGCAGCAGTTTACAAGGGGTTGAGTCTCATGCACTAATACCATCCATAGCTTCGGGCGTCCGGTGGAATTGCCCTTATGGCGAAGAAAGGGTTCTGGATCGTGAATCCCCGTTATTCCTGAATCTCAATGACGTGGCTCTGACATGGCACAAGCGTTCCATCATGACTAATTCATCGATGACAAAGCGATTTTCATTCGCTCCTAATGATGATATAAACACATTCTTATCTTTCTCATTCTATTTTATTACCGTAAATTTATCCAGAAATCAACTACACCTCAATAGTTTTATAACCACATGACGTCGCAACTTCTTCCAATAATAGTAATAATACAAATCTTTTATCATTACAAACTTACTATAACTGTACGTAAGTGAAATAAACTACCTCTATCTTTCTATAGTAGACTAGAGTAAAACGATATAATAAAATGTCATGACTTTCTCTGGTAATATAATGTATCAAAAATTCTATTGGACGTTAATAAGAAAAACATTTCCACGAAATAGTACGTTTGACATTCCAGGTAGGAGCACATTTTATATTCGATCGGATTCTCGAATTCGTCGGAGAATGAAACACGTTTCTGACAAAAAGGGAAAGGAAAAAATAGAAAGAAAGAAAGAGAGAAGCTTCAATCGGTGATTGTTACTGGAAGCTCGAAGCCGAAAGGTGAGCCATTGTCAAGTAGCGGAAAGCTCGAGCGACAAAATCGAATAAATGGAAATTTTATTACTTCAACGTGGGCATTCAGCGCGATTCCAACATCTCGCGAAGATAAATGCGAGGCAGGAATTTTCAACACCGGGGGAGGTTCCGCGAATTTTTCCGCGGGAGTAAGTTAAAAGTCGCAATTCCTCAAGTTCCCCGAACTCAGCAGAAACTAGGTGAATTTACTGCGAGTCACGGATGACAGGCTAATACTAGTTTTTCCTCCCGATGAAGGAGCGTAATCCCGTCGAAAGGTATCGTCACTAAGAAACTGCACAGTTGGCGTCTTCAGTTTTCGAAATTCCTTCGTCGAGTTAAACCTCGAGCCTCCATGCTAATTTCATAACCTCGAAATACAGTATCATTCGTAAATATTTAACCAGGACTTGATTCATCGACTTCGTTATATTTTCAAAGTATTGATCAATTCGATGGCTCTCTATTGTTAAGAGCGAGAGCTCGAGTCTTTAAGAGCTTCGAGATTTGTGATTTGATTCGATCGAAAGATTGATATTTTCAAAGTTGTATTTTCTGTAGATTCCTTCCTATTGTTAATTCTTTAACTGAAGGAAAATCGTAGATCTTCGTAGACTGTGCAATTTCAAGCATAATTCAAGAAATTTGTTTCGTATATTGAACATCGTATTGTCGAATATCTGTGCGTGTCATACGTATCCGCAGTGAATGTTAGAAGATACAAGTGTATTTCACAGAGGCAATTCAAACAATCCAAACACGTGAGTTTCAGCGTTATTTTACACCGCGAGAAACAAACAATTCTGTACCGACGATCGCCTTCGACAATAATTACACGAAGGAGTTGGCTAAAAAAAGAAGAAAGAAAGAAAAAAAAAAAAAGAAAAAGTAGTTTAATCGAGCGCACGTGAAATGCTTGTAGCTGAAGTCAATTAGTCAGGAGAGTCTGAGAGACTTTTTATTTAAACCGCTTAAGCGTCGGCCACTTTAACGTTGAACGTGACCAGGTAGTCGCTAATTATCCTGCCTTCCAGTCACCTTCGCGATAACACGCACATCCTACGGGAAACAGTTTTTTAAATTCAGCATAAGCATTACGTAAGCGAGATAAAACGAAGCATTAAGCATTCTAACGAAGACGTTCGTCGTCAGCGTTGCAGACGTTTTAAATATTTCTTAGCAGAATGTACGTGCCGTGCACTGCATTGATAGTAGTGATAAATTTGCAGACGACTGTTTTATCACGTCGACGTTGCTCCATGCAGGATAATCACGAACAGCGTGTTGGCCGCTGTTGTTCAAAATTACATTACACCAAAATTTCAAATACAGCTGTCGTTAAACCACGCTACACGGCACCGACGTAGTTCCTTCACCGCATACAAATAAGACGACGATGTTCATGTCGGTGTAATCATAGAGTTTCCATTACTTTCGTTACGATTTCCTTGCACACGCTGTTTCGAAACTTCGGTGCTTCAGCACGGTCGTTACGCTCGTTAAAAACACCCTTGTCCCGATATGTTCGAATTTCTTTGAAAGTGAACGTGCACGACATCCCAACTACACGAGTGCTCGCTTTCTTTCCTACGAAGGATATTCCGGCACATTATGCGCTCTGCGAATGAAATTCTAGAAATAACGAAACGGCTTTGAAAATTTTCTGACGACGCTGTTAAAGCGTCGCACAACGTAGGATCGTGTGATAATTACATGACCAATTATTTACTTTAATTAAAGATAACAGACGTAGGTGTCAGTTGGTATTGGTAGTGTATGATCAAACGCAGCATAGAATAATCTGTAAAATATTTCCCATATATTCGTTTCTCAATGACTTTTCAGTTTCTCCTAAAATAAATTTGTTACAGTAATGTATCTTCCTCTTTGTATCGGTATATTTTACGATATTTTCTTTCCTTAGCTTTAAAATCATTCTGTATGTCTTTCCAATCAAGTTCCATGATCCACTTCTTGATACGGAAATTGCAAATTACAAATCAAGTGCAACCGTTGTTAATCATCCTTCCATTATTTTTATTACTTTTAATAAAATAATAATTAATTTAATACGTTTTCCGGACGTAGAAATCGCAAAAAATTTGCATCGACGTAAAACGCGAAACGTGAAACTTTACTCGAAGCTAATTATTCGAGTGCCCATTGTTACTTCACTGTTGAATGTCGAATAACTGTCTGAACAATGGCTAATTGTCCCCATAATTCCGTTGACACCGCGTATAACGAACTACGCAGTCGATCAAACTACGGCCTGGCCAAACCATCTAACGTGGAACTTTTGCTGACGGTTTACGCGTTAGTTCGCGTTTTGGATCTCATAGAAACGTTACCATGCCGGTAATCAAACGTCAAATGGGCCGCTGTAATTCGCGCAGAAGCGCATTAATTGCTTCCATAAATCTAGACGTTAATGCACGACGGCGCGACTAATTGCGCGAAAGACCGTGCCAGTGTTTGAGTTCGCGCTGCTGTACACTCCTGTAGAGCAATCTCAAGGAATCCAACGTCCGCTTGGTATTTCGCGCGAAACACCGTGTCTAATCGTGTACGTTCACGAGTGGCCTTCTTTGTATAATAATTTAGGCGTGAAAATTCATTTACTTTGGGATCGTCTCAAACGAGGTTCAAATTTCACTCACGGAAATATCGAAACGTTAAAATTATCAAAGTTACTTTCAGTTCGAAATTATCTTCGTTTTTGAATGGAAACATTTTAGGAATTTTACGTACCTGATATCAAACGAGTATTGTTAAACACGGGCAAAAATTTAACCGCGATGTGAAACTTGAATATTTCCCCGATTTATAAAATTTACTCGATTCAGAAGTAAGTTATCTCGGTATTTCCACGACCAAGGTTTCAAGCGTAGAATTGGAAATTTTATTCAGCCTATCTTTGATCAACACGATCGGGTACGAAGTAGCGAGAAATATGTGTGCAGTGTTGTTAATTTACGGCGGTATCTCGTGTTGTGGTACTAGCAAAGGAACCACATGGAACGCCACGCGTCAATTTCAGTGAAATATCGAAACTCAATTTGTCGCAAATGAGCACTTGAACAGGAAACGCACAACTCGTAGATCAACACGCGTGTCTGCTAATGAGTACGCGTGTTCGGTTTTGTTATAACGTCGATGCCGCGCATCTCTAACTTCAAAAAGACGCGTTATTATCCGTCCGCGCCGCGAGCTTATTAACTTTTCGATTAATTAAACTTGAAACACACTTCGTAAAAACTCGGCTGCGGAAGAAAATAGGATGAAAGGTACGGGGAATAGGAAACTCGAATATTTTATGTTGCATCCTCCGCCAGCTAGTAATTTATACACGAGTTAATATCGGAAATCGAAGCTTAACGCAATAGCCAGGTCGTTTCTTCGCGAGGAACTTTTATGGCGGAATTAAAATATAATAAAGACCAATTAATTGCAATTAGATTGAATTTTGTTGCACCAAATGTGGGCGTAATTTACTTTCAATCAAGCTGGAGCGATTCGTAGAGTACAAAGAATGATATAAAACATCTATTGTTACGTACGTACACAATCTAGTTATCAGGAATGAATTTGTTCGTTGAAAAGAAATTTTACGGCCGCACGATCAAACAAACGTGCCCGATTTTTCTAGCATTTAACATTTACTGTAGTGTGCGTGAAGCAAGTTGAAAATATTCGATGACAAAGACATGAAAATATAAAACGAAACAGTTACACTAGATAACCAAGAGTTGCGCGTCCGACTATATACGTCTGATACTACTGATTTCGTATACCACGTAACTACTTTTTACCCCCATAAACCACACCCTGCTTAAACTCGACGATAAAAGAAAAGAGAAAACTATGATTCGAGAGACTCGCAAACTCACGTGTTTGCCCAACTGAAACTTTCAACAAATTGTATTTGCCTTTCGCCAACGTTTCAACATCGTCAAACATTTCTCCGTCTCTTACAATTTCTCCGTCGCACGATGCTCCCTCTAAATAATCTCGGTACATACCTCGAGGACGCTTAATATACAGAGAAAGCAGCAGCTTATATTACCGTGACCCGAAACCCGGCGGATTCGTAACTGATCTATCTATCCCCGGAGGGGGTGGCTCGTTCGTTTCTCGTTCATTTCGCCTTTCGCGCGGCTGCAAAACAACTAAAAACCGGGGAAACAATGAAGAGGGCAAAGAAACAGCGTCTTTATCGCGGGAGTATCTACTGCAAACAGACGACGTCTTATTACGAGAAGGTCGAGGAGCTTTGAAGTCGGGGCTCGGTGACTGGAACGAGAGTAGAAAATACAACAGAAACAGTGAAGAAAGGAAAGGAAAGAAACGAGCAAAAGGGAGGAGGGGCGAGAAGAAAAAGGGGGAGAGAGAGAGAGAGACAGAGACAGAACGACAGAGAAAGAGACGAAAACCACCACGAGAAAGTTAGAAGACGAAGAAAAGCGACCGAATCGCCAGAGTTTGTTCTCTTTGCAGCATAAAGCGTCACGATGAAACACGTCGACAGAAAGAGAGAGAGTGTGTGAGAAAGAGAGAGGGGAGAGGGCAACAGAGGAAGATAGAACGTCGCTTAAGCGTTGTCGTGGCCAATGGCCCGGAATGCCTCTTCCGGTATCGGGGCAAACGGCGCGTTACACGCTGATGCCGAGTTACGTGTATTCGTAATTTTTCGTCTCTAGCCTCGAACGAAATCACGCTGTGTTGCCCCGGATAACGTGTTTCTTTCTTCCCCTCGATTGAATAACCGAGTCGCCATTATCGGGGGAGCTCTTCCCTCCCGCGAGTTCGTTTCGGTTGGATCAACGTCGCCTAGACCTGTCATCGTTTCAATCACCGCGGTGTCTCGTTGCCTCGAGAACCGACAAATCGGACGATTACGGCCACGACCAGCTCGTGAATTTCGTTTGATAAACGCGGAGAAAATGGGTGCAGAATGACGATTACACGATCGAGATGATAACGATTTGACCGAGTGAGAGAGAACTTGTACACTTTCGTATTTAAAACACTGGATACTTCGTTATCATCTTGCAGAGAGAATAATTATTCGACCTGTTTTTCTAATCTCTCGGCCAATTAGTTCGTATTTTGCAAATTTTCCTAGAAATGCGAGACGACGTTGAAACATTGTTTCCTTTCTCCATTACGTGAGAAATTTAATCAGGTTCGTATTAATAGTGGGATGATGGTAACAGTAGAAGGTAGACGTTCTTCCAGAAGGAAATCCGGCGTGATGGGCACACGCGACGACATATTGGATAACTTCGCGGATTCTCGATGAGCAGACAGTTGATGGGTAGATAGCAGATACCGTCTACGTACGTCGCGGATTTCTGTGTGCGTGCAATCCATATTTTATCCGAAAAACAGAGCGTATAGGTGGAAAGGAGAAATTCAGAAATTCGAAGGGAAAATTCATACGGGTACACAAATAATGCGACAATTTCCTGACCGCAGAGAATTATTTCACATTCATTGCTGTTTAATTATTGATGTTGTTGTTTAACGTTGCCGGTAATACGTAGACGATAGAAAAAAGTTTATTAGATGGAAATGAAATTTTAATTTTAAGCATAGTATTTTTGCTATTTTCGTCAATATATCAATTTCTGTCAATCAATTACGCATCGTCGAAGATTGAACGAAATTTCATCTACTAAACTGCAAACAAACAATACTCCTTTGATTTAGCTTTGACGCTAAAAAGCCGAAGTACCAAATTTCGCAATATTCTCGTAATTGAAGAAGAACTGCTCGTTTTTCACTGCCGCGTTTCGCGATTAATCGACGAAAGAGCAAAAAAAAAAAGAACACGGCCTTTTCTCTCGCTCGTTAAATCACAAAACTAAATACCAAACGATTAACGCGAACAATCGGTACGACATCGTTGTTGAATAATTCCGAAACGCGGCGAGAATGTTTCTTTGAACTCGGGGGAATTTTTTCTCTGCGGAAGAGAGCCACCAGCTTCGAAAATCGACCGTCGTACCATATATCCTACAAAGACTCGACCTATATTCACCATGCAGCCGGGATACTCTACCCGTGTGCCCGGACAATTCCGGAACGCGCGTACAGATGCACACGTTTGAAATATCGGCGATTAAACTTCACCGAGAGCCGATTGCTTCGAGCGGCCTGCGCTCTTCTGCTGGCCAACCGCCCAAGACAGAAACCGAAATTGCCGAACTTACCGTCACCAAATCGCCTTCCATTATCGCACTATCGTTTCTTCATTTCAATATCTATTCACACTTGTGCCGTCGTCTCGAGTAGATAAAAATTTACACCAGCTCTCGCCTCTCTTTTCCCGCGACATCCTCTTCTGATTCGTGCTTGTATTTGTCGCGTAATATTTTACATTTGAAAGGTAACAACATTTCGTATTTGAATATGATAAAAATTTCAAGATGTAACTTTCCAAATTGGGCGAGAATTTTAAGACACAAATTATTCCACTATTCCATTCTGTAAATAATTCTGATCAATTCTGATAGTGATAATTTCGATGAATTCTCGTTCGACGATAATTATCCGAATCGTCTGTTGAATTAAAAGAATTATTCCGTGAAATCTCGCGGAGCTCTTCGAACCGCTATTGTTTAATTTATTTCTATGACTCTGTTTCTTGTTCCGCGCGGCAATTTATGGTTCCTCGCATCAATTCCTTTTTGTTTTAGGGCTTCCGGTAGTTCCTTGCCGTGTAAACTCTCCGCGCGATAATGGCCCATAGATTTTCAAGCGAAATTCGGGTCAGGGCTTCTTGTTGGCCACTCCAAGCCTCGAATTCCATAGTCGATATACCACTTCCTACGCCATGCCTCGAGCGTTGTCGAATGCACAATTGTCCCGTTGAAAAATTATCTTTCTCCTCTCTTTTCGCTGACCCAATAAGTGCCGACAATTTGTGCCGGATTTTCATCTCTGCGTCTTCCACGATCGCGCGTTTCTCGATTGTTACTTCCGTATACAACCGCTCGCAAGTGTCCGAACATTTTTGCCGATTTGTAGCGACGATACGTGAATTTCACCAGAGCAAATGAAATAGCATTAAAATTAATTGTAGTAGCGATCGAACTTACTACTAATTTTTAAGGTAAATTACCAAACCGTGAAAGAAACACAGTGATACATTTTACTATTTACTGTACATACTATTACATTTATCACTTGTGATCGCATCAACATCTTTCCATCGATTCAGAAGACTCCTTTCACCTCACGAAACTAAAAAATGGAAGAATTTGTCGAGCAACAAATCAGAGTTTTAAATTTGAAAAATACTTTTCGAAAACTATTGGCAAAAGAAATCTCAGAATTCTGGAGAACCAAAGTAACCGGTTTCCGATACACCGCTGCACCGTGCAAGAACGAAATTGTAGTTCGACTTCTCCGTAAAAGAAACGGAAGTGTCAGGACACTTTTAAGCAGCGAGCGTACACAATTTCACCGTGACTTCTCTCGCCCTCCCTCCTCGTTTCTCATCGCGCGATATCGATTCTCAGTGAAATGGAAGTGTCTAGATTCCAGGATCCGTTCGCTGCGAAACGGACGGGTAGATTCTTGGTGGCCGCGGGCGGTAGACGCCGAGCGCATCGGCGAATGAAAATTTTCCCGTGGATGTGGAACGTGGTGCCGGATCGAGGACGAGTCGCGTCGATACGAAAATTAATCGAGCACCTGAGAATTGAAAGTAAACCTGGCCCGGCGAGGATAGATATCCTAGATATAGCCGGCTGGGTTACGTTTAATACACGGCGGTGGCTAGGGAACGACCCCGGGACGCAATGGCTGCCAGGTTTACGACAGAGCGACGATAATGGATGCGATCGTTTGTTCCGCGACGTGACGTGTCCGCGTTTTTCTTGTAATTTTATACGTTTAATGGCCGTCCGCGTGTGACGGCTCCCGAATCTGTTCCACCATAGAGAGGGAGAGAGGCGAAGAGAAAAAAAATAACCAACGATTGTTTCCCGGGACGGTGATTTATTCATTTTCGAAAAAGTATAACCCTCTTTCTTCCCCTCTCCTCTCTCTCTCTCTCACACACACTCTCTCTATTTTTGTCTCTGCGTTTCTTTTTCGGTATTCTCGAGGAGATGAATGGAAAGGACGCGCACATCACGCGAAATAATATTTGATCTCTCGAGGTCTATACACGATCGCGTTTGTTGTTTTATAGCGAATACCGCTCTGTATATCGATCCCTCGTATTTCTTGAAACATCAAAGAGCGTCTCCTGCATTGGTCCATCTTCCTCATGCGACTCCTAAGAAATATAAGTTTTTACATTTTGTGCCAAAGACTCGCCGTGAACTCGTGCGCCGCAACTCGTGCACCGCCAACGCGAGATGGATTAAAATTTCGTGAAATTTACTTTCGGCGAAAAACGTTGTTTGCGAACTCAGGCCGGAGTTTGCAGAAACTTGCGAATTTTCTCGGCTCTCCGCGAGATACGTGCTTCCTGAAAAATTGACGAAAACTGTTTAATTGTTTGATTGCGAAATTCGAGTTCGAGATACGAGGATTTTCTTGAAAAATTGACGAACGCTGTTTAATTGTTTGATTGCGAAATTCGAGTTCGAGATACGAGGATATTGTTATATCATACCATTAAAAATCGAAAAGTCAGCGACAAATGAAATAAATCCCAACGATATCAACCAGAGGTTGATAATATTTTCTTCAACTATCCGAGCGTCTGCTCAACGGAAATAGAAATTTTAGAAAACGAGCGAAGTACAAGGTTTGTCAAGATCGCGCTGGACAAATTCTCGATACAACGTCGATACAACGTGAAGAAGCGACGCGGCGCGTCGTTTTTTACTTGCCAGGCCGAGTCCTCGGCGAGATTCTTCAGACAGCATATTATTTATTGTAACCGACTCGTGCCATAACCGTCCCGGCAGCGTTATAAACGACGCTATATAACTGGTGGGAAGCTTCGTGACGTATCAGGAGACATATTTACCAAGGTAGATCCTATTCGGACTATTTACTCGGCAACTCCTCGGGTAGAAGCCCGCCGGTACGTGCACATAAAGTCAGCCTTACAAATGTTTAAACACGGTACGCGTGAGAGAGCCTGTTACCGTGAAATATTATATTTCTATTATGGCGTGGGAGTGTCGTTCGATATCCTCGAACGTATTTGCAACGTCACGGTGAAATGTGTGCTCGGCGCGAGCCATGCGACTTCGAACGCTCGAAACGCACGATATTCAACGAGAGAGTCCCTTCCTCGCCGTGGAAATTTTATCCTCGCCGAGAGGCGAAATCACTCTCGAAAGTTAGTCAGATTTTATAAGGTGGCTGGGAATTTTTCAGTCAAACCGTGAAAATAGGTTTCGCGAGGGAAGAGAGAATGAAATACACGGTATTGTACCTTCGCGTGTACCCTCCGCAGCGCTCTCCCGCTGCAGTTTAGAATTTTATATTCCCGCGTTTACAACGACTAAAGATTTACTGCTGCTGATTTATTACGAAAATCGACCGCCAATTTAACGCAAGAACGTGTTATCGAAATTTTTACGAGGAATGTGTTCGAACATGTCGAAAACTTGCGGCCTTTTCTGTTTTTTCTTTCTTTTTTTTTATCTACCTTGACGTAACGTTCTTTGCTTTATTAGCTGACATTCGTTCGAAAGAAGGAATACGTTGCTAAAAATGAACATGAATTTCACAGTGTATTATCTCTTTCCTTCAAAGCTTTTGCCGGTGCGTTTTTAAAGCTGTAACTTCATATTATACGCGATACAGAGCTGATGAATTTTATGATTTACATGCGACACATCACGGGTTGATTATATAAAATATTATGTTACGTACTACTGCCAAAAATTTATACGTAATGCGATACTTTCGTACGATACGTTACATCAACAAAAACTGTTTGTCGGAAACATTTCCCACACAGCCGAATTTTAATTTAGCTCTCTGGGATACGTGGTACTAACGTCCTTAACTATACTTAACGATATATCCGCGACATACGCAGATACAAACTGCGCTCTACGAATTAAGATATTCGCATTTCATAAAAAACTACACTGTACTTTTCCCTTGCATTATTCTCGTCATCAAGAATCCGCAAAATTTCTCAAAAATAAAAAGAAATATTAATATTGTCATGCTAAGAAAGTGTAATCCAATTTTTATTCATAAATCAAACCAAAAATTAACAAAGATCGCAGCACGACGTACGAACTTGTTAACCATCGGATCTTCACGAGCGTATCTCGATAAACGATTTCCGCTGCGCGCGTACCGGATGTATATCCAGACTATCGACGAAAACGTCCAACGTCGTACGTCAGAATCGTTCATAAAGCGTTGCGAATTGTCCAACGAGGAAGAAACGTGACGCAGCGAAGGGGTCGTTTTTCGACTTTCAACCATGGGTGGGAAACGATTCCTCTCCACTCGGTCCCCGGTATTCCAGCGTACTTCTTCGTCGCGGCTGAAATATATGTCTTCCAACGGGTAAGCTTCGCAATCACGCGGCAGGTAGTATCTTGATTCGAATAAATCTCCTGTAACTCGAGGATTCCGCGAGAACGCGGGAGACGGTCTTTTCGTGACAAGTACACACGTAATGGGAAAAGCTTTACGACGGTTCTAGATACGCAGTATATCCCAACGCGTCACCCGTGAATTCAAAACAAGCCCCGGATTTCGTCTATGGATAACGCAATTATACGCGTGTCTACGTATCTCTACGTACACGGCTACACCGTTTTATAACTTTACGATCCAAAGCGCCAAGCCTGAGGAACTTGCACGACTCCTCGCTCCTCTTTTACGTTCGATGAGGCTGTAACGAGAATTATCAGCCTCGAGAATACGTTAAATCCGTTCGCGTCAATTAACGTTTTATAACGTTCAATTAAATATTTGCGATTCCCTGCAATCGTTTTGTGCCATTAAACACTTAATGTTGAAAGAAATTTCAAATTTCATCGCTCTGACTCAATTTAACTTTGCGATAAATTATTGCTTGCTCCTTTATGAGCCAAGAAAAATTTATTGGCGAATGTAGCTACAATAAGGTTATGTAATTGGGTAATAACCGTGTCTATAGAAAGTTGCAGATTATTATTATTATTATGCTGCAGAAAAACGTGTTTGGAAAGAACGTGAAATATTTTTTTTTCAAAAATGAAACGTGAGAGCGAATTAAAATGTAGCAACTTGGACCGACCGTTGCGGAAAGTGACGTGGTGTAAAGATAAAAGATATAAAGTACGAAAAATAATTTTTTGTGTCCACGTTTATTTTCGCAAAATGTTGCGGGAAACGCATGGGTCGCGCGTGTTTTTGCTAAAATTCACTCTAATGGCTGTCACTACAAATCTTGACAATGTTTGCGCATGCAGAGGGAAAACAGGTCGGCTGATCGGATTACCAGACCGCGATTCGAACTTGAATTCGAATCTTTCGCTTGTTTTAACCATTCGAGCTATCCGATCAGTTGTGTCCTGTCACTCGTAAACAGGCACAACAGTGACAAATCGTTAACAGAGACTGTCAAAGATCATTTTTGGGTGAAAGAGAAAATTCTGGTATTTGTTAAAGTTAGAATGAGAATTGTTTCAATCGTGCACCCATATTCTTGCCAACCTTTGTGTTCAATTTCATAAAAAGTCCGATGTAACGCCATGTAAACTTTTGTTTAGCTGTTTCCATTCAAATTCTAACAAAATATCAATCGTATTTTTATTTACTTGCAAACACGATGAAAAAAAGTAGAACTTAAATACAGTCTCTTTCCTGCAATTTAAATTTCAATGGAAATTCATAAATATAACTTACAGCCTCTGCTTATCGCTATTAATTGAAACGAAAACCTATAAAAAAAAAAAGTCAACTTTTCTCGCAGTCGGTGAGACTGCTTTTCTGCCCGTACTTTATCTTTGGTAGAATAATGATAAATCAGCAATCGTTAATGTGTTAATAAACTCCCGGCTCGCGGATTAAAGCATCTTTTTCCCGCAAATCCTCCGTAAGCGTATCTCGCTAACAGACTTCTCTCGACGGATCAGCGTACACGAATTAAGCGCAGTCTGACGAAGCGACTGGCAGCTTCTCCTGCAATCGTACATGTGGATCGCGCAGGTAACCACAAGTTAAATCTCCCCCTCCTCCCCCCGATTGACGAAGTCTCTATCCTCCGAGTCTTTGAACTTCGAAACCGGGAACATTCGATATTGGTTTCGACGTCGATAACTTTGTCATCGAATAAGTAATCAACGTGGCCCAGATAATACGATTCCATTGTGGATTTTCCGCGAGTTCTTCGTCGCTCGATCGCGTACAAACCACTCGCAGTCGAACTCGAGTCGAAACGGGCGAAACCGGTGTGTGAAAATCTGGAAAATTATTTTTTAACATACTTTCCGTTCGTTTTTAACATGCTTTTCGTCCGAATTTATTTCCCGCGGTTTAACGTTGCGCCGCGTTTAACGGCAACAACGAGAACGAGAACGCGAGTTTAAGCGAAATTTACTGTTTCTACGGTTGTTGTTGGCTGTTTTTGAATACGCGAACGCCCAACGATATGCAGATGGTAATCATAAACATGGCTATTACAGAATCGAGGGAAATTGTTTTACTTATAGCTTTCGGCTTTATGAATTTAATTCACGCAACTTCGGCGCGGCTTGCACGGGAAATGAATGGGAAACTGCTGGCGAAATTACGTTCTCGAACGAGCAGTTCTTGAAGCGTGAATTGTTCCAATCCGTATTATATTGGGTTAATAACACATCGGCAAAAATCACTCAACGTGTAACGACTGACCAATGGCGTGTGATTCGTGCTAATCGTTAACACATTTCAGAAATAAAGTCACTTCGTCGCTTTCTTCGGTTTTATTAATAAATTCGACGAAAGCGCCGATTCGATGTTTGGAAAATTCAGAGAGCGAACGCAGAATATTCAGCGATAAATTTACCTCGCGATAAAAATATGAAAGCGAACTAAAATAAAAATACAACCGTTCTACGGGTTCGTTAAAATTTACAGCAATGGATTTGCAATGGATCGAGTCTTCGTAACGCGTATAAACATTTGGTAAAATGGAATTGATTATCGAATTTGAAAATTGGCTGTCACGGTTTTTTTTGTGCCTGTGATCTTCGTGTTGCGAGTTTCATACACAAGCGAAATTCAGGGAACAAAACTTTCGAGCTTCCTCTCTCGGCTGATATGATTGTCATTGTAATATAATATCGATACGCTGGCAGTGCATACAGGCACTGCCAGTCGCAAACATCCGCGAAAGAGTAGTAAAGAGTCAGAGAATTCGTGTTCATAACGCTGATACATAGTTTCTATACCGTGCACGTCGCCATCGGGCGATCGCGTACATCGAACTTTACCGTTCGTCGTCGCAGCCAGTTTGTTCCGTGCTCCATTTCCAATGCAAATGCGGGATGAGATCGGTCGCGGCGAAAGAAAGTTGCTCGCAGCAGGCGTTATAAACTACCCTTGGATCCCCGTGTATTCGCCCGGGTGGTATTTATTTCAATTCCTTAACTACTCGACGCAGGAATTTGCCGCTGTTGCCTCTCGGCTTCGTTGTCTTAATCGATAGATCTTTGCAAATTCATTCTTTGCAAAGTAACTTAAATTATCATCGTTAAGTTTGTAGAATAATTTAAATATAATAATATAAAAATAATTAAATATTTCCATTTATACTTTACAAACAGTAAATTAAAATTCACCGTTTTCTTCAAAATATTTTCATCAATATGTATTAATGTGTATCAATACAACACCACATAGTGAAATAGTGCATGATCAGATTTCTTATAATTTACAATTTATACAGTTTAATACATTTTCTGAAATATTTGAAAATTATTTGCATTTCTCCGGATGCATCTCAGTGCGATTAATAACGACTAATATTATTTTTCAAATTATCATCTCCAATCCCTTATTGCGAATGGTATAAATTACTTTCTATCGACGAGACGAAGAAAAATTCGTGCGTCAAGAAGTTAATCTTCCCCGCCAATGTCCTTCCCATTTTTACGCAGCGTTCTTAACGGCAATGGCGTCAGCGGGGAAGGGAAAAAGCCAAAGTAGAGGCTCGCGACTCGGAAACGAGATGCGCCGCAGAAGCACGCTTCTTTGTCCCCGTTTTTTTCACCGGACCTTCACGCCAGAGGAAACTCCCTACACCAGCTCTTTGTACGGCTGCATAAATTATTTTTTCCTCGGATTTTCGTTACAAACCAGGAGGGGTGGGGGTAGGAAGAAGCGAAACCTTTTTCGATCGAGCGTGATTCAGCAGCGCCCAGCTGAATGATGCCTTGATTGATCCCGCGTTACGGAAAACGTCGCTGTTCGTGATATTCGTCGATTCGAATTTAAATATCGATACAATCGTCGACAAAGAACGAGTTGAGTCTTCTTCTTTCCTTTGATTCGCTGCAATTCTGTACAACGAAGTATCTGGGATTTTATAATTCTTCGGAGTTCCTTGTTCTACATTTCAACATTGCCGTTAGAAAATTATTTTGGGAAAGATTGAACGAGCTAATCCGGTTGGAATTTAGAATTTACTGGCCCGTAAATAACCGAACTGGAGACTGTTGGTACAAAAGGGAAAAATAATTTTCGAAAGTGGCCAACAGTCACGTATGAATCATAAACCTATTTTATACAATTCACTTTATCAGCTGTACGATGAAATCGATATGAAACGCGCGTTTCCTCTCGGAAATATCTTGCAGCTCAGTTTTCAATGAGCTTTTAATATTTCTCTGTATTTTAACAGAAACGTCGTAGAATTCGTCGAGTCAGATATTTGTGACTTTTTCTTCATCGTTATCGTCAATTTCGTTCATAGTAGTAAAAATGTAGATGCTTCAATTTTGTTTATTATAAAAAGAGAAAAATCTATAAAAAAAAAAAAGTTTTATACAAACTATATTTGCACTGGCCGAATCGAATTTCGAAAATACAGATTTCGATAAAAATATTTCACGAGAGAGCGTGTGTATGCAAAAAAATAGAGGCAGAATATTGAGTTTACAATACAGTTATATTTATCTTATCTCTCGAAAAAGGTTGATTTTCATCGTTCGTACAATTTCAACGTATTACGTTACTACTCCAAAAATATATAGAATGTGAATCGTACCGATTGTGAGACAAAAATATATCGCTGATGCGTCGGGCATCAAGAAAATATAAAATTTAATAAAGAAAATACGGAATTTTTAGAAATTCATGTCGAACAATCACATTGTTGTTACTTCCATTGGTAAAATTTTCTATACGATCTGTTTTATCGTTACGATAAATTTATTTGTACAGATACGTTTCGTTTGATCGAAAAAGTTTCAACAGAAATCCGGCGAGAAATCAGATATCGTTGAAATTCATTGACACTTGTATTCCCGATTCCTGATGTTTAACGATTTAAGAAGCGATTGAATTAAAATCGAGATGGACGTTATATTGTCCGCGATTTTCCAACAACTCGTGGAAATTGGAATATTCTAGCGAAGTATTAAAATTCAAATTTTTCCCTTGTTCGATTCGATACCTCGTTCCGCCATAACTGCGTCAAAAATGAAAGGGTCGGGCGGAGAGGGGAAGAGGGAGGGCGATCGTACGTTAATGGGAGTAATTTTACCTTCCTATGTTTAATTCATGCCACCGATTTAGTTTCTGCGTTTAATCAATGCACGGCGGTTTAATTTCTATAATTAATATAACGACACGCGCGCGGACCGTACACGATGCTAATCAATTCAAACATCGACAAACATAAACGATATCACGTGAAATTTCATTTGCCCATTTATTTGGAAACGAAATTAACAAAACATTTGCGATGTCCTCGTTTTCCCGACCACCGGTTCAAAAATACCACTAATTCGCGTTCTCAGTCACGGAACATTTTAATTAGTTCCAGTTAATAGAGACGTTTTTATTAATCGTCTTGTGTTTGCAGCGTGGAAATTAATTTCTTTTTTTGAATTAAACGTGCTTTCAACGCGTAAAAGAGCGTGTGAAATTGCGAATTATTGAAAATTTCGTTGAAAACTCCTCTTCTCTAATTCCCCGCGACATTTACTACGTTAATATTTCTGTTTTACAGTTTTATTATGTTGAAATAAGGAAAATCTTACAGCAAGAAGTAAGTCTCATTACTTCAGTTAAATTAGAAAGAAAGAGTCGCAAAGACACTCGAAGATATATATGTGATTACATAAATTTCAATTGTTTCACATTGATATAATATTGGACCACTCACTATCTTAATTTTAGTGAAATTTCCAAAAAGACTCTACGCCGTCTCATCCTGAACGACATTCGTCGTGCGTTATTTTATCGCAATGTTTTTTTTATCTCCTTCAAGTTTAACGTGCAACACTATCGCGTTTCTACGAGGTATATCCTATCGCGTAAAGGATAAAGTAGAATGTAGTCGAATGTTTTTCTCTAGATAAAAGTATAGAAAAACTGTTGTTTCCGCGATCCAAGGTTTACAGCTGAAAATACCATTTGAGAGCTCGGACTTTGCGAATTTTTCGAATAAACCGTGAAACGTAAAACATTTGACGTTCGTATGATTGAAAAATACATCCAATCCAAATTCTTTTCACGCTTCGAAATCGAACACGATTAAAGTTACGAGGAATATTTCAGAATAATGAATGTCACGCCATTAGCAACGAGTCAGATGTATCTATTTTCAAGTATAAATTGTTAAAAAATCGAATTTAACGAGCTCCAAGGCAACTCCAGATATTTTATACACTTTTGCACCGCGTTATGTACGTTTTGTGTATTTTCACAATTTTAAGTTACTTTCACTTCACAAATGAACAAACGTCAACAATTTAATACATAATATATAATATATTAATTTGATTGTAATTTGACATATCAACAATTTAATATGATATTCGACGACGAAACTAATAGTTGCAAACTTTCAGCCAACATGTGGCGCGCGCATATGTCACACACGGTGAAACGTCTTAAGCTGCGTTGTTGATCTGTACAGTGTGATTGATCGGTGATTAGAGGAAACATATGTATCCGCTGCTCATACAGAAATACTAATCTTAACAAGACAAACACGCTCACTGTAAATAGCTGGATTATGCAATCAGGCGATTGTATAGGCAGATGCCTACACATCTACGACAATAGGAGTAAAACGTTTGCAATACGATATGCAATTACGTACATCAACCACGCGACTAAGGAACAATGCTAATCACTTCTGCGTAATAATCGATACACTTGTCGCAGCGGTATCATTGAAGTTAGCTGCATTGTCAAGTTATCGTTGCTCGTTGATCATCCAAGATTCGCATCTTGGGAGTAACACTCGGCAAGTCAGAGATTTTACACTGTCTTGTAGCGTTAAGTTGAATTTCCGTGACGTTGAACGCTGATCAGCCACCTGATCAAAGAAATTGAAAAATCCTGCGACAAAGGTGGAGTTGAACGCGTCTGGCTTTTGACGAAACCTATATTTACAGCAACCTACCAGTAAATAAAAAGCCAGTAAAAAATAACCTATCCTTCGTTCGACGACACCAGTTGACGACAACAAAACCGAAAATAACAATTTATTTATTGGCTGTTTATTTATCCTGTCTCCCTTGCTTACGAAACCTACTTTATTACCTATAAATACGTCAGCCTTTATTTAGAAGAACGTTTTACACGCCAGACGCGGCGAACTTAGCTGCAACTATCAAAAATCCCTTGAGCCTCGCAACGATGTTCTCTCGTAAAAATCATCTCCCGTTTATCGACGTATTATATCCGGATCGTTGTTTGCGAAACATCCTGCGCGCCAATACATCACAAGGGAAAAAAAGAAGACAGGCGCGGGGGGAGGGGCAAAAACGGCGGCGAGACAATGGCACGAAGTTTAATCTTCCACGCGAGTTCAGTCCGCCCGTTCAGGCAGAATGAAGCAGAGAGACGGGAGTGAAAAAGCGAGCGCGGGGAAATAGTAGTTTTATGAGAGGCGTTCTTAATTTTCCAAGTGTCACGGGTCAGTGTAGCCCGTTGCAAAGCAACAACGACTGTCGCTGCAGGATCATCGATCAGAGCAGGGTGCAACGCAGCAGGGTGAGAAAGAGGCGATGAGACACCAACATAGAGAGAGAGAGAGAGAGAGAGAGAGAGAGTAGGAGAGGGAGAGACACTACCCTCAGAGAGAAACTGCAAACGCTTGCCATGGACGTTCGACCTGTTTCGAATGGCATACCGCGCGTTTCGACCTCATATTCGCCATGATTTATCGTATTCGCATGCGCTGCCATATGCGAAAGCGTCAGTGCAATCGCTGGATCAGATCTAGCTCATAGATTATTGATGAGAATTCGCGCGGGCTGCCGGCTCTAGATGAAAGTTCCCGTGGATCGGTAGACAACCATCGAAAAAAAGGAAAGAGAAAAAAAGAAGAAACGACGTCCAACGACGAGCGAGAACGACCGGTGAATTGATTTCCAAGATATCCTTTAGATACGCCGCTAGCCTTTCTTTGTCAGGGCGGGGTGGAAAAAAAGGAGAAAAGAATCGCGCGATCGATTCGATGGTAAAATCCTGTCGTTTGATTCCCAGTGGGCCAAATCGGGACTTCCATGCCTCAGACTCTTTGAACGGATAGTTGGAAACTGTCCGATGTAAAGTAATTCTTTTGTATATGCGGTACAGTCGATTCTGGGTTGAGGATATTTCAGTGGAAGATTTTATTTTACTATGAAACGTGTCCGTTACGATCACGTGCGACGATTGCACTGAATTCGCAGGACTGAGGTACAATTTTCCTCTTTTACACGCGAACGTAGATCGGACAAGTTAGATTAGAATATTTGTCGTTCGAACAATGTCGTTTAATTCCAGTTGTCGGTAGAATTCATGAAAATTCTTTGTCCTTTTACCCGACCTAGTGCAGCGTGCGCATTGCCGAAGCAGATTGTAAATAAACGAAAGAAAATTAAACGGAGCACAAGAACGGATCGAGTAGAACAGCTTATCTATCCTGTACTGCGGATTGTAGCTCGGCGATAGTATTTAAGTCGGTTTAATTGAGATTTCGTTGCCGAAATCGTCGGACAAATTGCAGGGAGCCACGAATTTCGATGGCCGGCTCCCTCTCAGACAATGTGAAGTCCGAACACGTCGGCCGACTCGACGCTGCAAGCAGCTGGCTAACCCTGTAAAAAGGGAGAATGGAAGAATCTTATAGGATCGATTCGGTGTTCGAGCATCGGCTTTCAGTTTCTTTCTTCTGGTACAGTTCGTTTCTCTCCTCGTTTCCCGCTACCATCTAGACAATCTCTCCCCGTTCCACCAACCTCGATCCCTTCCCAACCCCTTTGGCTCACTCGATACCAACCAGGCTATACCCTGGGCTCTTTCAACGGGCGTAAGCGCGCTTAAATACCTGCTGAATCTCGACGAGGCCAGGAAATCACGGACGAGAAGAGTCTGTGAAAAAGGAACGTCTAAAAGGCAACTGCGCGAGATGCCACGGCTCTTTCTTTCATTCCTCCCTTTTTTCCTTCTTATTTTCTCTCTCTCTCTCTCTCTCTCTCTCTCTCTCTCTCTCTTCTCATTTTTTCATCTTCCTTCCTTTCTTTCTTTCTTTCTTTCTTTCTTTCTTTTTCTTTTCCTTCTTCTTCCGTTCTCGTCGTGTACACGTGTTGTAGGTTACATTTTACACTAGCTATATACCGCGCACGTACCACCCCTCGATTGCGGTCAAAATTTGCATGCGGGTGATCTCCTTCCGGCAAATTTCGAACCATCCAACAATCTACGTGTGTACGTACACGCCCCTTCGACGACAATGTCACATACGAAAAATTAGATCGCTGACAATGAACGAGTCCTTTGAGTACTTTCCTCGAGCTTCGCTGCTAACGAGACCGTGATACATCCATTCCCAGTAAAGATTTACAGGGATTTTTATCTTTCTTGTGCTTTCCTCTCTGTGGATACGATCCACAACAAGCGTCCTTTTGCAAACGTCATTTCGTTTGAAATTTCATCGAAACTGCAAAAACACATTGGAATTGCAAAGCTACGAAATTGGCGTGCGAAATTTAACGTCCAAACGCGCATTTTTAACTTTCCAAACAGATTTCGCGCGACGTTCCAACGGCGAGCCAAGATTAAAGCGATCGATACAGTCCAATGACAAAGGATTATAGATTTTCGAGGCAGCGGGCTGTATTTAATCGGAAGGAAAAAGTAAATTCGTCTGGTAATACTATGCATTGAGACATAACGAAGATTGAAAAGGTATTGAGAGAAAATTGCTTCTGCATAAATTGCCTACGGTGAGTCACGCTCATTTCTTGTTAGGAACGGATTGTGGAATATTATCGAAATATCAATAGCTTTTCCTTTTTTTCTTTAGTCATCACGACAGCGAGAGAAAAGTGTCGTAATCTCGCGACTGCAATTTCGTATTAAATTTTCGCACGTTTCAATGAAATCTACCTTAAACCAATTACAAAATGAATGTGTATGTCTTAAGCCGTGACGATTTCTTTAAAAACTGGAACATTTTCAATCACTTCTACATCAAACAACCCAATTTGATTCGTCAACTCTCACAACCACGGCGACAATCACAGATCATCAATTTCAGATATCACTGTTCACGCATAACTGTCAGTACTGTCGTTGACGATGAAACAAATACGTATGACGCATACTTACAGATACGTTGAAAATGCAAAAATATTCCGAAACTATCCCGCGTTTGCATCTGATCTCCATTGGATTAATAACAACGACAAATTTTTGTTTATTCAACGTGACGGATAACTGGAAGAAAAATCCAATGACCTGACGGGGGGTGACACGACGCGTTTCAAAGAACCCGCAGGTTGCAAAACTTTTGCGAAACGGGGCCGCACGATAAAATTAATAAAACTGTCACAGAAAACAGATCGATATTCCAATATCGCGATGCTCCATCCTCACGAATTAATGGTAAAGGTTTTTCTACATTCCGCGGCGTGTCTGTCGCGCGCGCGCACATGCAGCTCCGAAAACGCAAGCAAATAGCAATAATAAAAACGGGTAGAGCTAGCTCGTAACGGAAAAACAAATCACCTTGTCCGAAGAGGACAGATGGAGAAACGATTATAAGAGAGGAGTGAGAAGGGCAAAAGAAAGGAAAAGAAAAAGGGGGAAAAAAGGGATCGTGGGAGAAAAAGAAGAGCCGAGCCGATCGCGACGGTTCTTCCTGCGAATCGTCGAGCAATAACGTGTCAAATAACGTTAGAACAATACGGTGGAGAAGTGTCGGTGCGGTGTGTCGCGTCGGAGAAGCGTATTTCATAGCGGCGGTTAGCCGGGAAACCGCCGAGAGACACTTCAAAGGTGCCAAAAAGGCTTGACATTTACGTGCGAAATAACGGTCGAAAGTATCCCGTTCTCGGGCGCGCGACGGCAGCCACGTGCATAAATTCGTGGGACAAACTGCCATTGCAGGGGTTTCGCATGGCTTCGCCCTTAGGTGCAATGCATAGCGCGACTGCGGTACATTTCGAGGTGTAAGCCCGCAACGGTGGCTCGTTTGTATACACAGTGTCACAAAAATTTCCATTGGGGAATCCCCCGCGCGAGAAAGGAGCGCAAATATTGGGCACGTGCGAGTACGAAAGACGATCGAGGGAGTTTCGAAGGTATTAATTTCGCGAGAGATCACGAAAGGTGAAAGAGTGGTACATCCGAAGGCTTTTCGTTCGTTGCAACGTGAGCTGAGAATTTGTAAATTTTTTAATGGATTTTGTATTTATGAATTTAAAATAAATCGTGAAGATTTCAATATGCAGTGTGACGCGAGTCGCGAGTCGAACGTGAAAGATAACGAGAAATCCCAGCAAAATGTAAAACATTTCACAAAACGTGTATGAAATGTTACTTTCACTATATTATTATATTAGTTGAAAGCAGCGTGCAAATGAAATACGTGTGTTGTAATTAATAAAATATTGTTTTTCCCCGACTGTTCGTAACAGAATTCTGCCAGTGCGTGTATATTTGAAATTTATATTTATTTGATACAGAAGCTATGAAAATCGGCAATAAATCAACAATAATCGAGATAAATGTTTACTTGGCGATAAAAATTAAAGCAACAGCGAGATATTATTTGAAAAGTAAAAAATTGCACGACATGCCGAAATCGTCGTGCGTCAATGGAATGCAATTTTAAAAATGTTAATCTCAGCGAAATGTTATGACGTGAAATAGCGGCCGTATTTAATTTTCGAAATGTATGTCACATCAGGTGAAATATCGAATTTATAACTTCGCAGCAGTTTTGCTCGAACTAGCGAGCAATACGATTAAACGTAATATTAATAGTTTTGCAATAATTTGTCTTGTTTGTTAATTTCATTTAGATACTAACTCTCTGTGTACAAACAAACTTCCGATAGCGACAAATTGGTGCAATTGATGCTACTTGTCCGTAAAAACATAACTAAAGGAAACGAAATTTTTATCGAAGTACGCGTATCAGACAGAAACGTGTTCGCTCTCACGTGTTGTATTATGGATGTAATACATTATCCGATTTGAAATGCAATAAATTCACGGTGAAACTACTCATATTCATCAGAATTTCTAAGAGGATTTACATTATCCCTATGAAATTTCTACTTCCCACGTACCTCGCGTTCAACAACTGACTCACTTTAAATAATGCTTGACCTATGTAAAAAAGATGAAAAGATTGATAATCACCTGTTTTTCAGTTAGATTTCGATTTTTCCTTGCAATCTACTATCTCCGCTACAGATCGGATCTATTTAGATTTCATGCAGAAACATGAAAACTAAATGTTTCAAAGAGAATAAATTCTAGCTTCATATTGGGATTTTAAAGCCAAAGGATATATTTGACGTTAACGATCTGACTGATTGAAGAAAAACCGATGGAAAATTTTGCTCGTAAACTGCAACAGAATATACACAAAAAACATTATCGCATAAGAAGAACATGGGAAACCATTTTTCTCGCCTATATACAGTATCGCTCTATCAAATAATTCCAAATTTGGATCAAATTATCGGAATTCAATTGTTTTTAATTGATCAAAATTGTATCGGTTAATCAACATTTCTACTACGACCATCTTCTTCGAGACAATCACGTTTCGCTGTACCGCCAATGAAATTCCAAAACATTTTACATAGTACACGCGATAGATTTCTAATAAAAGTTTTTCACAGCAAGCGTCCAGCGATACAGTTCGTAAGTCATTGTATAGGTGAAACAGAAGCGAATAAATTTCATGGAAAAATCACGGAGCACCCCGTAGAAACGGATGTGGCGAGCGTTAAGTCTGCCGTGAGGTGGTCGTATATACCCGATAGGTACAAGTGTGGAGTCATAGCACGAGCAGCCGTACGTGTGTTTGCGTACACACTGTTGCACTTTGTCGTCGCCGGTACGTCGTAAACTGCATCGTTCGCCAACAATCGTCGTCCCCGGGACGAGAAACGCGCGACCGTGGTGTCATCCTTGTCGCGACCTGGTAATCCCGCCGCTGGTTTTCAACGACCTCCACCCCTTTGAGCTTCTCTCGTCGCCTGTATACCTTGGCGCGAGGCGACGCGACGTCACCTCTTCGACGAATGCAGAAAGAGCGAGGTAACGCGCGCGACACACACGCCCGGCTGCAGCTCCACGCTCGCATTTCTCGCTTTTCTCTAATTGAACGAAGCGGTTGAGAATTTAATCTTTCGCTCGGGTGTGCGCGTTCGTTTGACTGCGAGCCCACGCCCGGCTCTCGAGCTAATTGCTCGTGACCTTCGTACCGCCGCTTTCGATTCTTCTCGCGCTAATTTGGCTGAAGACGCGCACCAACGAGCGTCGAAAGTCTCGTTCTCCCGCGAGAACGTGATCGAGAACGGTTTTTTTTTCGAGTTATTCGGGAACTTTGATTATCGTTCCTCGACGAACGATCGAACTCTGAACTGTGTTTGAACTTTGACGAACTACGATGAAAACGAGTAGCTTCGTGTCATTTAAATGATATTTCTACAGCGTTTCATTTCGTTTCACTGGCCACTGTCAGCGGTATTGATTTTAATCGGCGATAGCTAATTTTCCTTTGCTTACACAAATTTGTATAAATTTATTCGTACAGCCAATTTTAGCGATCATCGTGCAGAAATATCAAACTTTGTCAATACAAAAATGACAAACTTATTTCGTTTCAGGGCCGGTGAAATGTCAAGATGTTTCGTGAAACACACATAGTAATAGAAAAATTTCTCTACGACAGACGTGTCTCTATAACTCACGAGTAAAAAGAAAAAGGAAAAAATACAACCATCAACGCTGCGCGGCTATTAATCATCCGGATCCTATTTTTTCATCTTAGAGAGAGGGGCGTGAATTGCATAATTTTTCAAGCGGGAAAATCCCAGATATCGGTTGCCTGCAACCGGTATCCAACCGGCGTACACATTTCTCCCGACTGACACAGATTTGACAAATCGTTAAACGGTAGCGAGATGTACACGCGTTGCTCGTTGGGAAATGAATTTTTCCGTTTTCTCGTTTTCCGTGCCGCGTTCCCAACCGGCTGCGATTAATCGATAGCAATCCTTAACGCGTTACGACGAGAGAAGTTGGAAGAAGTTTGAAGCGCGTACAAACGGCACAAAATGGAATTCGACGCGAATTCGTTACCGGCGTATATATATATATATATATATATATAGCTCGAAGGACGATGTTCCTCGTTGACAATGAATTACGAGGATTCTTTTCTAGGGTTTCGAAGAAATGGCTTCTGTCGATTGTCTATGATCAAACTACCCGCAGATGTAATTTCACGACGGTAACCCTGTTTTCTCGTTTCGTGGACGCGACTACTGGCTTCGTTCGTCATTTCTGGGTATTCTTTTTATTCGTTGTTACGGTTCAATCTACAAGAGTGTTATTTCATGATGAGATGATAATTTATTGAAGAATGACATTTCTTTTCCTTATAATTTCCGAGAATATCAAAATTTGTCACATGTGTATCGGTTTGTGAGTGTTAGTTATTTTACGTACAAGTATACAATTTTTTCATATTCCATTTAAAAAAGAGTGTTTCGTTTAGACTCATTCAAAGGAATTGAGTTTGTAGAAACAGCATATTTTTATTAAATAAGAAAGCTTTGTATATATACATTTCCAATTGAATTTAATTTTTCACGTAGACTCAATCCTTTGCCGATTGTATCATGATTATTAAAACATTTTTCGCATACTGTTCATATGCTTTTTTTTTTTCAAAGCCTATTTTATTGATTTAATAAACTCGTCGTGTCTATGCAACGTCTTTTTCTAACTCGTTACATCGCATCAGAACGTACGAAGCTTATATTACAACGCCCAATGCGGCGAATCGAAATCAACGAATCAATAAAAAATACAAAAGAACGCGGACGTATTTCTCCGGTAATCCAATATGAAATAATGAATTTTAATATGTGTATCGACAGAAATGCAAGGATACGTCCGTGTAAAACCACCACCACCATCACCACCATTTCGTAGCAACAAAATGAAAAGAAAAAAGGAAAAGCAGAGAGAGAGAGAGAGAGAGAGAGAGAGGGGAAGGGGGAGAGAGAGAGAGAGGAAGGGGGAGAGAGAGAGAGAGAGAGAGAGGAAAAAAAAGAGTGCTCGCTCCGCAGGAACAGAATACAATGTTTCCTCTGACTTTCCTCCGTTTTTAGCTTTCATTTATTCAGCTTTCGTATCTCTCTTTTTTTTCTAAATAAATTCCGTTGCTGTTCCTGAATTCGGTTTCCTGCACCCACTCCTGAAACGAA
>KQ435859.1:1815423-1826478 GCA_001276565.1 Melipona quadrifasciata
TCGAACACTGCCGAGGATATTTCAAAAATCCAAATATATCATTTTAAAGGTAGTTTCTTATGATCGTTTGTCAAGAATATTTTTAGAAACTATTTTAAGCATTCAGGCTTCGATTACTGTTGCATGTCATGAATTTGACATTGTTTTACTTCCTGCTTCGTTCAATACCGAGACGTGTCGCTACTTTTCTAAATCGTCGGACATGGTGGAAGTAGAACGATAGTCATTTCATGCGAAAATATTCATGCAAAGAGGTAACATTTGGAGTGCAAGGTGCTCGTTTCTCCGGCGCAATTATATGTATATACACAGATACATGTAAGCCAAATGTATAGTTCACACCGAATTAGAAATGTATACGTAAGTTTCATTTATTTTTTGACAATTCTATGTGAATGTATAGCACTTATCATACGTTAGAGTGCTTAGATGAAATAGAAATGCATATGGAGATATGTTTGCTTCTTTTTGACATATTCATGATGTATGTATATGAAAAATCTGATTATAAGTGCACAATTAATTGAAATACCCTACTTCGTAAATGTAAAATAATTTGTGTAATATTTTGAATGTATAATATACGAATGTTTCGTTTCGATATATCTGTTTTACGATTTATATAAGAGGAATGCTTACAAAATACATTTTGCATATGCTACGGATTAAGAGAAAAATAAAAAACAAAAGTAAATATTGTATCCATTATATATTTAGAATCATTTCTGCAAAATCTACGAAGACAAAATATGAATGAAGAATTTATGTTATTAGCATTTCGTCGAAGTACAATTTTACAGTTATTCGATTTCAATAAATTTAAATTTTCCAAATATTGTGTTGCATTACATTATTAATTGCAAAAATTCTGAAGAAACAAACCCTCGTTATTTACCGCACAACAGCCAGGTTGAAAATTTAATTATACATTCAAATCGCTTTAATAATGAAAAATTAATTATTCATCGTCAATTTTAAGCTTGTATCCTTTTAAATCCAGACATCCAATCTACAAATAATCTTCCCGGACAGTTTTTGCATTTTAAATGAAACAAAAATTTAATACACGCACAAGCAAACCACGATTTATTAACAAAGAGGATAAACTGAAACTGAAAATACGTCAATTATTGGAATAAATACGACGTAATTTGAACTTTATTAAAATCAGTTTTACGAAAGTCTTTCGTAAACAGTTATCGTTTTAAAATCATTTTGCACGAGAAAAATATCGCACAAAATAACACTCTTCAATTTGTAATGCCGCGTTATCATTTCTGTCGCTACGAATGGCAGACGACAACTGAAAATCTCTGTAAACTTTTAAAATCCGTAAATCGTTCAAAAACCTCAAACTGCAAACGGCGTTCAAAGCTCTCTCTCTCTCTCTCTCTCTCTCTCTCTCCATATTCGAATTCAATTATTCAAACGATTCGAATTCGTGGGTGACCATCGCTCTCTAACTTTCAACCATCCGTGCAGGACATAAATTATAGCTGCCGAGTCAGCGCATGTTCGGGCTCTTAAATCGATTCTATTTTCTCTGTCGGAGCCGTATCTTCGAGCCGCAATTGTCACGGCGATAATCAGTTTCGTGAAATCACGTGACTCGGCGAGAAGTGTCCTTTCGGTCAGAATTCGGCTGCTTCTGAATGGTAGATAGGGTGTCTCAATTTAATCTGTTAGTTGCCTGACTTGATTATCGCTGGTTATTTTACAAATTTTTTTTTTTTAGTAAGTAGAATTTATCGCGTCTCAACGAAAAGAAGGGAAAACACAGGGAAAGCACGAAGCATCGAATTTTTGGAACGATTCGGTCATTCGATTTTCTGTTACCATGGAGAAATTGGACAGATATTTGAAGATATATTTAAATTATTGGATGATCGATTTGTAGATACGATCTTCTCAATTCATATAATAAAAATACATGAATTGTATATCTAAGATTGTATTAATGAAAGACAATTCTATCATTTTTTTTTCATTCGTCAATCAATTTTTCAACCACGAAGAATACCTAATTCATCCTACCAGAAAATTCAATAACATCTTAATCGGAAGAATCCCTATTTTATAAGAATCCATCGTATGAACGCGATACGCAAGAATATATAAAATATTCAACAAAGAGTATTCGTTCTAATATTCAATGTAGGTTCTACATCTTTAGCCACATTGGAGGAAATACAAGGTACAACACTCTAATGTAAAGTCTGATATATTAGCTCTCTGATAATCGCGCGGATGGATTAAAACTAGACACCGTGTGGATACTCGAGCGCACATTCGCGCGGACGAGCTCACATACATTTCACGGAGCGGCAAGTATACCACACCGAAGTCGGTTTTCACCCTCGATTCCGGATCGTAACGGTCGTATTTCGACGACGCCGACTGCGAGAAATAGAGGTGGAAGAGGCATCGAACTGGCTGCGATATATCGTCGCTACAACGAGCTTCGATCACCTCGAAAGCTTTCCTCAATGGCCTCCAACCGACGCCACGCTCCGCCGTCAAGCCACGGTATAAATCGTCGTGTCTCTTGCCCACCGGAAACCTTGCTGCGCTGATATTCTGCCTTCAAATTTCTCACGCTAATCGAACGGAGGTGCAAGCTCCGTGTATACACCCTGAAACTCGTTTCTAGGTGAAGAGACGAACGACATCCCGTGTGAAGAGCTGTTCGCCTTAACCTTCCTCTGATTCTCCAACTTTTATGCTCCCGTTTCGACGAACAAGACGAACGTTTGTTATTCTAACAAGATTTTTAAAATACGATTGAAATTACATACACTCTGCTCAAATTGTAGGTATTTCGTAAAAGAATGATTCTTTATTTCTATTATTCTACTAATTCAGTATTATTTTACGATAATTATTCGCAGTCATAAATAGTATAATGTATACTATTGCCTTTCATTAATTATTTGCAACTACATGTTGTTATTTTATATTAATTACATCCCATTATTTCATATTGATTGCTCGCACTCGTGCTGCATAATTATAATATTATTGTATCTCCACTTCCAATTCAAGTAGATGTTACATGTAAAGTAAAATACCTCAAAAAGATATTCTTCTCCACGAGAACGATCGAGTTAAATTCGAAACTTTGTAAAATAGACAGCCTCAATTTCAATTGTACGTTCATACGCCGTTTACCAACTCGGGCACAAACCTTAATTTCACTCCGCTTCGATAAATATTTCTCCGATACAACGAGTGATTATGAATCGACTATATAAGTTCTACACTTGAAACTTCACCTTCCGCGTCCAATATATATTTTCTTTATTAGATCTCTGTCTACCAATAACGCTTCCACTACTCAAAAGTTACTCGCATCGACCTAGAAATATTCCATCGTATTTCAATAGTACTTCGAGAATCCTTTTCACCCCATCATTAGAATTTCTGTCGAAACTGGGTCTCGTCTGTATTGTGAAACATCATACATAATAGATTTAATTTTCCGTGATTCGACTACAAACAGAGGACAGAGCGGGCGGGAAAATGAAAAAGAGAAAGAAATGAGAGAGAAGAAAATACGATAAGGGGAGTAACAGAGTGGGAGGGACAAAGTGAAGAAGCGGTGGCCATGTGCGAGCATTTCTCAAGCTTTAATTAGCCGTGGATCAAAGGTACGGGGTTAATGGAAGCCAACGATGCCGACCTATGACGGGCACACTGTGAGAAAAAGAATCAAAAGCAGCGGCGTAAATCCGGAAGAAAGGTACACGCCGCCGTTTGAAAATTCCAAATCAGATCATGGTCACACGATTTCTCGAGTCACTGGTTTTTTCAACTCTACCGAGCTATCGGATAATCGATGCCATTGAACGACCAGGCAGCTCTCTGTTACAGAGAGCGTGAACAGAGCAAAAACGAGTACACACTCTGTACACCATTTTCCGTTCACCGTGCTATTAAAACCATCGATTTGTTTAGACGCTGCTCCCCCTCTTGCAAACGTACCGAACTACAATCTCTCAAAGTACATCCGTCTTTACGAAAGACATCACTTATTGACACAGAACATTATAGATTAATAAAAAAAAATAGAAATAACTTTAACAACATTGCAATTAAACTTTATCCTGAGACATTTCGGTCTTAAAATTTAATAAAATTAATATCACCGAAAGACACACGTGTCGACTCGGATGTTTGTTCACACAACTTGTTCAAAGAAACATTCACACTCACGATTCATTGGCAATTCTCAAAACGAAGAGGACCCTAAAACTTTCATTTACGACCAGACAATATCACTTTGTGCCAGGACACCCCTGCGTGCGTTATGCAGCGCCCCTATTCTATTGTCCCAGTTGAACATTTCAACCGCCGATCTTGGAACGCGTGCAAATCGATCACGTCAGAAGACTGGCTACTCAACGTCGTAAGAGAAACAAGCGAGGACCTTTTTATTCCTAGGCAATCGTGCCTACTGATGTACTTTAAAAACGGAGGGCGGTTTTGTAAGAGAGACGAATTGTTTTTCACTGATCGTAAAAGAAACCGATGGAACTACGGCAGAGATACGTAACGGGAGTTGGTAAGAAGCCTCGTTCCGACGAGGAATTGGCCCTTTTCATGGATCAGACTGGTCGGCTCCGCGGATGGAAAGGGGATCCTCCGGTTCCTTGTATACTTCTTTCACAACTGTGGCTTCGAACTTTACCACTGAATCAGCCCCTGGCCGGAAGATGTTCAATGTTCGCCAGCATAGAAACGTCGATTCTCTCGGATCTCTCAGAATCTCGCGGTTGCGAAATTTCAGCATTGGATAAAGTACATAAAGCCCCGGCAACCGCCAACCGATTCAATGAAAAAAGAAATATCGATTTCGGGCAACGCCGCCAGCCGTGCGGGATATTTACGCGGCCGTTCGTACCGTTATTCGGGCAACTTCGACTTTGTTTCTTTCAACCTGTACGCTTCGTTTCGAACGCGAACAACAACGACGCGGCAATTGCCGCGGCGCGATGCGTGCTCTTGAAAGAACGGTTCCCAGAAAACAATGACTCGACTTATTTTGCCGTGCAGAAACATATTCAGAGTTTTCCAGTCTACGTACAGCGTATGTATCAGCGTATCTGCGAAACTATCGGTGAAAGATTAAAAAAGAGTTTATAATTAGCTGTAGCTTTAAACAATCAAGCTATAGCTCTGAGAACGATAATGCATATTTCTCGAAATTCGATTATTCGATTGTTCGGTGTTCTTTTACGAAAAGAGAAAAAATTATTTATTTTGAGGCTTTCTTCTTTCTTTATCTTTCGTCTATAATTTGATTCAATTTCGTGAATCTTTTATGCATTTTTCAAATAAATGAGAGTTTCGTATTTTTCAGAGTGGTTTTAAATCTGATACGCGTAGCACATTGGATATGTTATTTGAAATGACGAATACGCTTTTATATTAATATTTCATTGGAATTAATCATGATGACGCTGTACACAAAATCGGTAAATGAATTTTTAAGTAAATTTCAACGATCGTTGCGCGCTTTTAAAGATTTTAGCTTTCAGATTAGTTTCGAAGTTATTACGATAAATGTGATAGCTTCCATAAATGTAAATAAAATATTTCTTTTATATTAAGTGATTTTTATCCGGTGCGCAGTGTGTAAAAATAGTTAATGAATTTTAAAGAAATCGATGCTATTACGTTACGTATGTTGCAAAAGCCAACTGCGACGTAGAAAATATTGAAACGGGTTGTTTGGTTTGAAAATAAAATAAATTATAATACACGTGAAACGTTTATAAATCGTATCACTTGGTATTCACTGTCGTTCAAAGTTCGATCGTTTTACGATCAATTACTTGATTAATAGTTTTTCAACCATAGTGTATATCATTATTATTATTATTATTATCATTATCATGGAAATATTTAATTTTGTATCAGAGGAAAAAGAATTGGTTTTCGGTTAAACGTAGATTGGTCAAATGACAGGTGATAAAAAAATTTGAATGGCTCATTTCGAATCGTGCAGTGCTCGACCGAACCAATTTTCACTAAAATCAATATTTGCGGGGGGTGCTGAAGTGGGTCCAGTTACAATCAACGTTCGTGAAAGCATACGAATGGTTGTATTCGTTTGCCAACCAACCTTATTTTCTAAAAATTCTAACACTCCAGCCTGTTACACAAAATTGCTTTTGATTAAACTGCGAAAAACGTAGATATTAAAAAAAAAAAAAAAAAAAAAAAAAAAAAAAAAAAAAAAAACACAATGAAGCTTTTATTTATACATACGAAAGCTTTTATTCAGAATTTTTTAATTAACAGAGAGATAGCGAATTTAATTTTATTCTGAAACTTTGAAGCCTGTTTAAAACCAAACAGCTCAGTTGGGAAATATTAGTTTTGTTCCAAACATCATTTGGTTTAATACACAGAGATACGAAAAGATATTTGCCTCCAATAAAAAATTTATACATAAAAGAACACGAAAATATTTTTTTTTTTCAACCTGTAATCCTCATTATAATTTTTCAATTTTATATTTAACTTGACTTTTACACTTGAAACATTTATTACTTGGAGCAATTTCTCCATAAATGCCACGAGCTTTTCTAATGATCTGTACTCTAAAAGAATAGAACGAAAATAACTTATTCCATTTACAAACGAACAATAAATATCTTAATTCCTCCTAAACATCTACCATTCCATTCACAACTAATAGATCATTAGGATCCATAGAAATTAAATGATTTCACGCCTTCACTCGTTCCATCATCCATCGAACCTGCCAATATGAACCCTTCTCCTAGCCTAGCAGTTGAACCAAACAACGAGCACAGCCAGTAACCATCCCAGCAATCGAGTCAGCTGGCTCCATAACCACATAAAACGCCACCTATCGTCGGCAGATTGGAAATAATCGGAATAAAGTGATTCCCCGGAATAATAGCGGGGTTCCCCAGACTCCGTGTGTCCTGGTTCTCGAATATGAGCTAAGAGAAACGAGGACGAGGGTGGAAGAAAAGAAGGAGAAGAAGAGAAGAGAAGAGAGAAGAAAAAGAATGAATCGCGCTACGTCGTCGTGCAGAGTCACACTGTAGCCATCCAGGTCAACAATATATACTCTTCTCGCTATCAGGATAGATAATGGAAAGTCGACTAAACAAGTGTGCTATCCACCGGAGAAATCGTAGTAGTACGATTTTATTTTGCAACGTCATAGATTATAAGCTTGTTTCTCGTTACTCCGCATTCGTCTGTAGTACATTCTTTGCGTTATTCTCCTCTCCGAGATGAGTCACGAAATAAATTTATTCGTCGTTGATGAGTTTTGTTCGAAAGACAAATTGCTTTTTTCTGCAACTATTCTACAAATATATACACATATATGTATATCTAGACATTAATTATAATTTCGCTCAAAGAAACAAAAGTAATAGAAAATAAAAATCCGCACTCTGTGAATAAGTATGCTATCTCCAATTACACGTTCGACAACAACTTCATTCATATCCGTCAATATTAAAAAAAAAAGAAAAATCGAGATCACGTGTACACGTCTGGGAGGTTCCTCGGGTCACAAGCTTTCGCTTTTAACCGAAAATTTGCGCACGCTGTTAATACGATATCGTACGATGTCTACGGTTATGATCTGGGTTTTTTCCCCCTCCCGGCATGCTCCATTAGCAGCCCCGTTGCTCTCGCGGAAGATCGAGGGCGTCGGGCGCCAGAAGGAAGAAGAGACGATTCGGGGTGCCGCGGTGAACATCAGTCAGCATCACTTGTCATCGTTTGAGCGATGAGCAGCGCCGGTTTACGCGTGCTCACTCCGACAGATATTATGCGAAACGAGCGGAGGATTCTTCTTGTCTGCGATCGTGTTCGTCCCGACGCGCCTTTTGCGCCGCTATAAATTTATGCTTCGCCCCGGAGAGAAAGATGCGCGCGGAAATGGTGAATACCATGAAAAGAAGGATCCTCGGAGACGTAACGGAACTCGCTGAGTAATTTGCCGCATTAATAATAACCGAGACCCGACTCCCCTTGAATATACCACTTAATCCGGATGTACATAGATTAAGAAGAATATACTCGTCGTTGTATCTTCTTACAACGATAGCGAACACTTTCCAGTACCATTCGTTCGTGATGTTAATTTATTATCGTTTGAAACGTAGCGTATTTTTCTCTTTTCTGAATTATTCTTTTAGCGGAGGAGGAAACTGGGTTTTTACATTTCTTTGAGAAATAAAAAATAATTATCGTCAAATTTTTAAAATTCAATTGGAAATCGTAACGAAATCTCTTATGCGATAAGAAATTTTGATATCTTTACGATACCGATATTTTATATCGATTTTATATCGAATTACACAAAAGTAACACGGGATTCTATTAAAGTTTAGAATATTCAATTTTATTTTGTGTCTCACGTTTCCTATAATAAAGTAACGAGATGAAGTGAAATTAAATAATTTCAATCTAAACCATCCGTCCGAACCCAATTTCTAAACTTCAGTTTCCAATATCTTTGAAATCCTCCAAACAAAAAAAAGGGGAGGGGGGGAAAAAAGAAGAAAAATTCATCGCGAAAAAATCGTATTTTTAAATCCCGAAACAAAGAACGAAAATTGAAGTATATAATTCCGCGAAGTAATTGGAACAAGTTTTTTTCAGGAAGATAAATGAAATGGATTGTAGAGTCGTCCGCGAAAGCCCGGAACTGTTTCGGGAATTCTTTGCGTGGGAACAAGCGAGCAATTCGTAAAAGTGTATAGAGATTCGTTTCTAACGATGCTAAAGCCGGAACGATAGTTTGACTTTATACCTTCCAGTGATCAGAGAATTGTAAAAGTGGACTGCTGCCAGGCAACAGGCTGCCACTAAATAAATGACTCAGCTTTAGTTTTCGAACAGTTTGCGTTGATAAAAAAACATAAAAGAAAATTCGCCGTACGAAACGCGTATGTATGGAAATAGACGGGGGATATTCTGTTACATGCGCGATTGAAAAGGTGGCTTTCGCCGGGTCAAAGGTTCAAACGATATGAGCATCCACTTTATCGTGTTGTTACACTTGGAATATTGTATTTTTCAGAGAATTCAGTTTCACTGGAGCCTTAAGTTTACCAGCGGTGATAATATTGGGAAATGTAATGTGCGTACGTGTATTGTTGACTTTCTATAGATGCGTGCTATGTATACTTTTTTATACGCCCGTATCCATCTCGTGCAATATGTTGTCGTAATAATAATTTTACAAATTCATGTACGTAATAAGCAATTTTCAATCGAAAAAAAAAAAGAATTAACTGGGTACGTATTTTGTTAATTAATTATTGGAATGATACTGTTAAATTTAAAATGTCAAATTTACTTTAATTCAATGCAGCGATCGTGAATTGCATATCGAATATAAACAATTTAGCCTTTGTTAAAATATTCGATGTTTCATTTGGTTATTTTTGTACGTTGTCTACAACGTACATTTTAACATTGATAATAAACGGAATGATGGGAATGGCGAGTTCGTAATTTTCCATATTTTATAGAACTTTGTGGAAACAATTTAATAAAATTACATACAATTTTGATTCGGTCGAATGACTATTTATAAAATACTATATGGATAAGAATTTGCTTCTCTCCCTGCATTATCTGTCTTTAATCATTGTATATCATTACATATATAGTATTCTTCATTTATAAATGAAACTATTCTAATTAAAAAATTTACCCAAAATCTACCCATATATTCTACTTAAAGACCGATGTTCAACAATAATATAAATTCAATAAAATTTCACCGCCTAACTAACATCTTTTATTCTTTTATTCTACTAACATATCGCTTCGTTCCAATTACTTTCGGTGGTTGTCATTTTATGTATAATAAGTTGACATTATTTAACCATATTATTGCTCTCTCTTTGAAATAAATTTATTCCACCGAATGATTCGTAGAGAATTCTTCTTGCTTTCTCCCATTTTCTGCTCTTAATATTACTAACTTCATATTGTACGAGAAACGTTTGAAAAAGATCAAATAGGCGAATATGACGAGGATATGCCGTTTACAAGACCCGTTGTCCGCGTAAAAGTAGCACTTTCACGTTCGTGACATCCGAGACGATCTGGGAATCGGTTGCAGTGAAAGCGCTTTAAAATGATTAATGTCCTTGAAAATGAAGAATGCAGTTGGTTGTCGACTCCGGAACGTTTTATCTCGTTAACGGTAGAAAACGAAGTTTGTAATGAAACGCTACGAAATGAAATTCTGTTATTGTTACAGTTTGGTTCGTGAAAAAGAACTAATAAAGGTACAGCGATTGCTAGTTTGCAAGGGAATGCGATAAATTTTGGCCAAAATGGTTTTTAATACGATTTCGCGTCAAAATTGCTGGCCAGTATGAACGTCAGTCTAACCTACACTGTTAACATCTATAATCTGTGATGAAAATGTATCGTACAAACGTTCGTTGTATTTTAACGGTGGTTGACAGAGATATTTAATACATTTACGTATAAATACTATCAGCGAGCCATTTGGAAACTAGATACATAAACTTCCTGAATTGAAAAGTAAAGAAAAGGTGATGATACGTTAGAAATATTTTTTCAAATGTTGTTAAAATTCCTTGTTACAAAAGTTACTGTTTCTTTCTGTTCCTTGTACAGTAAAATTAATTTGATCGCAAAGTCTATCTATTAAAAAAACCACTAACAATCTAATTACTCAACAGTAAGCTTCTCAAATTAGAACTTATAATTACTCAAATAATTATATCCATCTAATTGCCTAACTACAGATGCGGCGTCGAACTTCGAAATAAAAAGGAAACAATCGAGAAATTTATTAAAAAATGTGTCCTCTGAGAATATTCCGTAAATAAAACTGTCGTCTGCTTTCTCAATCAATATGGCACGCGATCGCACGAAATCAGTGAATGAAACGTTCAATTGCGTCACAGTACGTTGGATTATGTTCGATTGCACGGAGTTTATTGGCAGCTGAAATCGAGTTATATGCCTAAATATAGGCAGGAAGCCGAGGGGAAAAAATTTCTCCAACAA
>KQ435859.1:1828983-1841225 GCA_001276565.1 Melipona quadrifasciata
GTTAAACGGATTATTTAACGTATATACAGCCATGAATTTGCTCGCTTATGCGGCTGCGGTTCCCGTTCGTATAATAGCCGCAACGAACGTGACCCGCCAATTACCTTAATCGATGTTTAACGTTTACGACCGTTGCCAAACTCGCCATTCGACTTCTAACGTTCACAAACAAAATCACGGATATCGTTACTAAGAGTAAGCGGTCGCCGTAACGAGCGTCGAGAAAATGGATAGATACGTTGTAGATAGGTGCATTTACACCAGTTGAGAGCTGTGTTCATCGGGAATTCCAATGGTGCAAAGGTTGCAATCGCAATATGTAAAAATATATGAAAAACGAAGTGAACGAGGAGTGAGCTTGATGAGACGCAAAAGTAGGGTGGCAGTTTTTAAAATTCAGTACATTGTTAAATAACCCTCGAGCGACGCCAAAATCGCGTTTCAGTTATTCTGTTAATTCCGGCGGGCCGCGCTATTGTCGCGTCTCGGCATTGGATTCTCAGAGTACACGAACAGCGAAAAACGGTTATTTCCCCGGCGAATAAATGTTTCAAGTTATAAGTTACTGAAAAAAAAGAACGTTTCCTTTTTCTCACCGCCTATATTAATTTTTTTTTCTCTCTCTCTCTCTTTCGGCACCGCGTTAAAAGTTGCCTCGAAACTTTGTTACACAGAAACGTGAAAGCGTCAAGGAAGGATTAGTTCCATGTCACTGATATTCTAACATTTTCATTTGATTCTGGGATTTCTTTTATCATTCTCTTTCGGAATGAAACAATTCGTGCTCTTCGGTGGATCGTATACTTATTCGGATCGTTACTTTAGCCCTCTGAAATACGTTTACGCGTGGCTGGCTACTTCACAGAGTCGACGTTCGTCCGAAACGGCTTCAGGAAGAATAAATAATTCCGTGGAACGAGGTGAAACGTCGCGGTAAACGCAAGGATCGATCGGGCTTATGGCGCACTTTGCGACTCGAGTCGTTTCGAGTTTACTGCCGACTGAGCGCCCAAAACGATTGACTCCGATTCTATTTGCGATATTACAAAGACGAATTTCATTTATTTGATCTTTACTCTCGTGCGAACGTCGTTCGGTTTTGTTTGAGATCGAAATTGATTTGAATACGACCGTCGTGTCAAAGTAATAAATCACGAAGCAGTAAATGAAAGAATGTTCATGTAACGTCAATTGTATTATACTTAAGAGAATTACACACATCTTTTGGACACCCAGACAGATTGCTCATTTCAAAATTCCCTCTCTCTCAAAATTCATAAAATACTTATTTTTAATACTCGATATTCGTCATAGGTAATAAAATTAATACAGTGGTTAATGTATCAAAAGTATTATTTTCCCGAATTTTCCCAATTTTGGAGATTATAAGTGTCCCAAGTCTTTACAAAAATCAATATTCCATCCACGCAGAATTTCAATGTATTGTATATATTACCTCCGCTTTCCCACTATTCGCAGTTGCAAGCACGGTTATAGCTTGACAAATATAATAAAGTAATCGGAGAGAGCAAGCGTTGAGGTAGTTTTCACGGCTGGGTAAGACTGACGCGAATGCTCCGGATGGATGCATCTGAAGAGATACGGATACCGTCTCGAGAAGAGAACAGAAGACACAAGGGTGCAGCAGCCAGAAGCCACTGGCGAGGGAATTGGAAGAGAGCGAAACGGAGAATCGGGTCTCGATGCACTGCAGAGACAGCATAGCCATCGGTCTTGCCGCGGTTTTCCAAGATCCTCGAGTTTATCTCTGCGAGTTTATCTTCACGAACGGCAGGGAAGTGATCTAAGTTTCATTCGGTTGGCGGCCCGTCAGACTCCGGGCTATTCGGCTGCTGGTTATCTTTCAGTGGTGTCAAGAGCCTTGCCCAACGCAGCTTTCGATAACGCCCTTTTCGCGTAGTTACACGACAATCTATCATGCCAACCAAAAACCTATTTTGTATCGTGCATAATGGCTCGCGTGCGGCCACGTTTCTGAACCTGTCCATTCAATAAGCAACAAGAGGAGAACGCGGACATACGTGCATGAAAAACTGACCGCTATATTAACGAGAACGATCAATTCGGCTTGTGGATGGGTGTTTGTTATTGCGTTCCTCGATTTTTTATATCAAATTGCTGTTAAACTATCGATGTTACGAAGATTGACGTTACGAAGAGGACTCGTGTTTCAAATGCAAATGAAATGTTCTTCTAATTCGAGCGTAAAATATGCTACTAAAATATCGATGGAATTCAATATAATTTTAATAAAATACGGGAAATGTTCATTTAAAGTCAATAATACATCGTGAGATGTAAATACACAGAACGTTGTAATATCAGAACGGCGAAATCATTTTTGATACCAGTAATAAATTGTGTAAAACATATCGAGAAACGTTTGATTTATAATGTTGTGTATCTTTTTTCACACAAATTTCATATTCAGTAGATATTTTGTTACCACATCAATTTTCAGCGAAACACCTCGTTCGGTAGAACGATACAGGGAAATATTTTAAATTATGTTAATAAAAGGTGTATAAAAAATGGAAAAGAACAGTTATTCCAAAAATCAATTAAAATTACGAGATTTCAGCTCAAAGATACTATCTTAAAGTACTAGATTATTTATTCGAAATGACATTACAAAAGATTAAAACACCTGCATGCCAAACAAACTCTTAAAACTTTCCTTTGTCCAACACTAAGATAATTTTATTCCTCTTGAATAATAGCGAGAAACGTCGAGGACAAAGTATCGCGGAAGAAGAAATTATTATTTTACGTTGACAAGAGTAATTATCATCATTCCTGGTACAATTTCCAAAGTGCTTTATGCATATTCCTTGAAGCGTATTACTTTGAAGTTCCCTCGTTCTTTTGCATCCACGTGTAGGCAAATTTTGGACTAGCACCTTTACACACGCTGTTTACTTCCTATTGTCACGTTCCGACGCACACCGTCACTTTAACGACAAGGAGAATTGTTACTCTTGTATCTAAAACTCCTTGGAAGGAAAAGTGTAAGCACTTGAGACAATACGATCTAAGAAAACTGTGGGTCAACGCGCAAAAGTCTATTTGAGCGAAAAACGTATTAAATTATATTGAAACGAGCTATTAAATTTCATTGTAAAATATTTACCAATATTCCTTCTGTAATCAGATTTAAGCAAAGTTCAACGTTTAATACGCTACGTACATTGGAATTACTCAAATATTCCTAGGCTTCTTCTCTATCTACTACGATATTAATCTAATATAAATTAAATTCCGGTATTATTTATTTAGAGCAATATCCTTTTCAATGTGCTTCCATTCGTAATTGAAAATGGCTTGTGTAATGACAAATATGTACGTCTTTCCCCGTTTAATGTTTTGTGCAGTTAAAAAAGCAACGAACGTTTGAATCGTATAAAATTTATAAGCTCGTTTTAAAATTCTCTCCATATTTCTTGCGTTAGACGAAGCTTTACATTTTACATATAACTTAATATATATTTAATTTGTACGTTGCTATTACGTTCCCTCGTTTGCTCGTACTTTTTCATTTCTTTTTGCCTCGTTTGCTTCTTAAATTGATTTGCAACAGTAGTTTACAATGGGACAAAGAACGGAGTGATACGGATTTTTACGATCAGTTTTTTTAACGAAACACATCACGAGAAGAAATATATTCGTAATTAAAAGAGATCGCTTTTACTTTGCCAAGTGTTGTAATGCGTAAAATTTACAGATATATGCTTAATCACAATTAAAATAGCAATGACAAAATTTCAAAAAATGCCTACTCCTCCTAAAATTTGTCCGAATGATCCCCCTCTGTCATAAATCCAAAAATCTATCCAACATTTTATTGTACAAAAAAAATAATTTTTTTTTTTAAGAAAAAAAGAATATGTAGAACAAAAAAATATGTATTCCCTTCAAATAACTCAAACTTCCAACAAAATTGGCACGTTCCATTTCCACCAAAGTGCTTCATCGTTATAAAGTGGATGTTGTGCAGGAAATAAAATATTTAACCCAACTACGCCCGTAAAAGAAACATTTTTCGACAAACACGCTCCGATAACCGACTAGAATAAACTTTGCATCGCGTGCAACGTGTGCGCGCAGAATTGAAAAGGAAAACAAGGAAACAGCGATAGGTTCTTTGTACGTATTACAATCAGTCGCCAGTCGTAGACAATGGAATCGGGCGAAGCACGCATTCAGTTGCAGTGACCGGGAGTAGACGTGCCGTTGAAACGGCCATCCGACCGCGCGGCCGGCAAACTATAGGGTTAAATTTGCTTTTCTTCGATCATCGAACTCCTTCCATAGCCGCCGGTTCACAGGATCGAGCCTGTTATTAGTTATCAGCCGGTTCCCACGACGTTGTCAATGTTCTACCTCTCCTCGGTCCAAGTTATTGATCGACCATTCGGAAGATTCCTGGCACCGGGGTCACTTCTGGTAGACTGCTCGTCCAGCAGGAAACGGAGTGGTAGTTATCCCCGGAAAGAAGATCAGCCAACGAACTTATTGATTGTACTTTCAAACTCGGTCCCCCCTCTCTCTCTCTCTCTCTTTCTCTCTCTCTTTCTGTACAGCAGCGTCTGCTGACTATTGCACACTGTCACGGATCAAAGGTACTCGAAACCTAGTGATTCTCGTCAAATTTCGTCGCGTCTGCCCGATTCGCACGGAATCCTCGTTCTCGCTGTTTGTCCTTGTTCGTGCACCTTTGCCTCGCCTGTTATTTCACAACCGATTATGCCATAACTACCAAACTATTTGTCTATATTGAAAGATGTGAAGATGTATTTATCGTTTGCAGTTCATTAAAAGTGACCAGTGAACGAGGTATGATCGGTCTCTATTTCTCGCTCTAGAATTCATTACGACAGATAAAATAACAGGTTTTCTTCCATGTTTCCAATATTCTCTCGGTATTCTCGATTTTCGAGGATTGATCAAATTGAGTGGAGTAAATACATCGCTGAAGTGGAGTAAATACACCAGTGTTTATTTATGATAGTTTAAAAATATGAACTGACTTTAACGCCGCGTCGTCGAGGTGCATTCGGAATTCGTAGCACCGACCGCGATAGCAATCGATCGAACAACGAAACAAGTCTGTTCCGCGGAATTGTCAGGTTAAGTGAACAGCAATCGTATTTGGACAACTCTGAAATGGCCATCTTCCGCTTCGATAAACACAGCGAAATGTTGATCCATCGAATGTTGGTCAATGGAAACGTGGAGGATCGTACCTCGAGCCCGTACTGTGCTCCTTTTACATGAGAGACACCGATTGTTCTCTTCTATCTATTTTGGATAACCGACGCGATTTGTTCTTAAAATAAGACACGACGAAATCTAGAACTGAAGTTCGAACGCGTGAAACACGTGTTACAGCTCACTATCCATTAATTGGACAACTGTTTAATAAATAGAGAAAATTACGATTATTGATATAAATATATCGAAATCTTCTATGATTCTATGATATATTCTACAGAATGTTTAGATGCTAGACTGATACTACAATTTAGGCCGATAAAAGAGTGGAAGATGAAAGATCTGTTTTTCAATTCTTATGGTATTACCGAATCGGCTAAACGTGCGACCAAGATTAACTGTTGTATATCCTTATATTAATTTATTCATTATTTATCATTCGTTCTCCCTATAATCATTCAACTTCTCCTAAATACATAATGTAACAGACAATTTAAGGATCGCTCTAAGAAAATTCTCGTTACGTAATTTTTTAACAGATACTGTAATCGATTTCTCGAACAAGGCACTCCAATGCTATTTTAAGACGTTGTCAATTGTTGAAAAATATTTTATTAAAACGAAGAGAGATCGCGTATCCGCGGACACATTGAGTGAAATTGTCTCCGTTTCTATCCTCCATCTCTTATTCGCGGGAATCAATGATTCAACAGACGAGACGAACGACAATTTCAGAGAGTTGGAGGAACATTAACCTATAACAAAAGTTGAACCAGTTGATCGGATCGATCGACCCGCATACCGTTCTTCGTCTCGCGAGGGGAAAAAAACACGGTGGATATTCGCGTTCGACTGAGAACGATGTCAGGGGTGTGGAAGAGAACGTGAAATTGTTTGCACTGTATAGATATACCATCACGAACTACGTTTGCCATACATTAAGTTCATAATGTTGACGATATCTCGTAAACAGTAGCCAGTTTTATTAGCATTTGGGAGTGTGATTAATAGAAGAAAGAATGAAAAGAAAAGGAAAAAAAAAACAGGTATGTTTCGAAAATGAAAATGTTGAAATATGATATACGTCAGAATTAATTACGAGAGGATTTCATGGAAACTCGTTGACTATATTCATATAAACTGATCGTTGCCAAGCTAGATGAATCGTAACAACGTCGTGTCGTTTATACTTATTCCTGATCCCTTATCATTCGAGTTCGTTTAGAAAATACGGATAGAAAGGACTCATCCTTTGTTATTGCAATAGTATGTTGGTAAATGAGGTTAATGATTGTTACAGCTTCGACAAAACCGCGTTCAATCCCGAAATCGAATCGTGCCAGCGAACTCGATACCTAATCGTAAAGTAATATTCCACGCAGCTTCGGAATCCTACTCCATGTACTGAACTTGCAAATGGATTCGAAGCTCGTTCTCGAACATCCGGAATCGCGCAATCTGCGTTTTTCCGAGAGATCATCTTCCGTGTTCCCCCACAATATCGTCGCGAAACGCGTGCACCGAACACGATGATTATCGTTCTCGAAACCGCAAACAAATATACGCCGTCAACGATTTTTCGAATGCTTGCGAAACTTCTGACATTAATGACTTTATACGCGTGTACATTGTCCTAGATGGAATAATTTTATGCTGTTGTTAAACGCGTAAGATATTTGACGTTTAAAAACATTAAGTTAAAAAAAATTATCAAGTCATAAAAAAAAAGGTTGAATTTAGCTTCGCTTGGACAATATCCTAAGCGCAATTGTAATAACTAAAATGAAACATACTAAAAATTCTTATCGATAAGATGAGAAAGTCAAAAATTGAAAATAAAAAGAATTAGAAATTTGAAAAAAGAAGATTCGTTAAATCTTCGAGGTGCATTGTGTACACCACCTATCAAGCAAACTATGTAATTCTAGTTACAAGTTGGTCAGGTAGCAAATGTACCAGAAATATGATTTTTGAAATCCACTATAGTGTTGTCAATTTTCAATACCGAATGTGAAGCTAGTAACTAGCCGAAATCATTCTACTATATATTACAAAGAGCTCTATCCAGCTCCCAGTTTTACGCTGGTGCTGAAGGTAAAGGGTGCTGAAAAAAAACTTGAAACAGTAACCAGAAGGGCTACTGACAAAGGAAATCTAAAATAATAGCCAGAAGGGCCACTGAAAGAGAAATCGCGATAAAGTAGCCAGAAGAGCTACTAAAAGAACATTTCTTACTCAATACAATAACCAGAAGGGCTATTGCCAAATACATCCGAGCAACAAACCGTATCTTGTTTCGCAACACTAATTTACTAGCATTAATTGTGAAATAGGAAATTTTCAAAATCAAACGCCAAGAATGCTGCTTCGTCATATTTAAAACTCCCGAAACTATTAATCTATGCACTCATATTCAAAAGTACGCAACACTAATTGCGACGCGTCTAGTGCAACCATGCTGGAGGTTGCTGATGAATTATCATCTTTGTACAGCTCTTGTAACTGCATTAGATGATCCAGGAGCAGGAATAGCCTCCCACGAATCCAGTGGAAGAATATGGGCATTTTGTAAACGCAACGCTACTTCAGAAACGCGATCATTCATTATCGCAACACTAACAATTAGAGAAAAACTAATTGGATATCGCGAAGGAACAATATCGCAACACCAAAAGTAATAAAAGTAATTGAAAATCGCGATGAAATTCCAAACCAAATTCAATGAAAATTATTATCAACAATATAAAACTTATTATACGAAGAAAAAATTACTTTGAATATTCTAACATTCTAAAATTAATTAAAAGCGATGATTCTATAATATAATTTAAAACAACAGAGAGCAAGATAAATTTACGTAACGCTAAGACAACTGAGAATTAAAAATCGCGGTATGATAATTCGCTACTCTAAGGCAAACACGATAATCATTTCTTCGAAACTCTAATTTAAACCGTAATCAATCTTTCGCAACACTAACAAGAAAAACCGCGATTTGCCCAGTCGCCCTATATTTAAAAAATGACAAAACAGGCACACCAACACATTCACTCCACGGTTCTCACACATACCACTCGGGTGCAGACTAGAGAGGACGTCCCGGGACGCCTCCGACACCCGAGCTCAACATACTTTCACACTCTAATTTACGTACCATTTTCCTGAAATCGACTGACATTGGCTAGCGAACACTGCGTAAAATGTGATTAAAATACATTTAGGATTCTATGTGAGAGTAATAACTCAGAAAAAATATATATAATTTCTATAGAAATGTGCAAGTTGAGTTGGAATCATTATTACAATTAACTGTATAACTAATAATATAATTATAGTATTTTATATTTAATAGATATTAATATAATAAATTCATACTTCGAATTAGTGTATAAATATTTTAAATGGTTCCACATCCTAACCACATACACACATGCGGAAAATACGTCGTGCACGATACGCTAACACACTGTCAGTCGCTAATTTTTAATAAATTATTATTGAATTTATCATTATAATTGTTAAGAATTGCACAGAATTATGAGGCTAAGGGGTAGTATGAATTTAACCAATAAATGAAAATTGTTGTGTGCAAAAGCATATCACAAAATATGTGTATGTATAACAATGATTGAAATTGAAATTACATTTTGGTATAAAATTATAAATAACTTTTAGCATAGTGTGTTTCGTTTAAACGTTTATATGCTATTATTTCTTTAATTATTGAAAATTATGTGTAATAATTACTTGGTTAAATTTTATTTTAGGGGACCATAAAGTTCGTCGAGTTTATGACAAAAGTGCAAGTTTTATCCGAAAAATTACAATACAAACACACATCCAACCATTAATGATTTAAATTTTTACCTGAGAACTTCTAGATAGCTCTTCTTTTTGGATGATTCTTCTGGATAATTCTCTCCTCTTTACAGACGCGATGTGCCTCGTTCCGCCATCTTTCCCGCTAAAAATCGAACGTGAGAAATATTTCGATAATCGTAGGAAGTGTATTGTGTGTTACGCCGTTGAGGCGCTGTAATCGCGCATTGTTCGCACGAAATGATTGCAATAAAACATAAAAGACTCTGAATCTAATGATTGACACAAAATTTATGAGAAATTCTTAAAAAAGAACGAAAACATTTATACACATAGATAAAAAAAGAAAAATTGTCAATACTTTAAACTGTTATAATTTCGTGAAAAAGAATTGTAGAACAATTAATTTGATTTCATTTTAAAGAATGAAGTCTCCATTTTAACAATCCTGAGTTTGTTTCGTTCAAAGATATTTATTTTTACATCATGCAAGTGTAAAAGCACAGACGAGGTGTAATATGAATTCACATCATGCCTCGTCTGTTGCGGTACGTTCAAAATGTTGACTAGTCTTCTCCTTCCCCTTCCCCCAAATCCTCGCCGAAAATAATTCAAATTATTATAAAACATAGAATAACAATATTATTATAGGAAATTAGCGAAAATGCAGCATAATGCAGCATAAAGTAGAGACATAGTATATAAAAAGTATATGTATAAAAGTATATATATATATATAATTTTACTGATTATCTCTGGGAAAGTAAAGTACTTACACTTACTGCTGGATTGCCGGATTAATTGGATTAAATATTATATAATGACTTTTTGAAGCAATGCTTATTGTTTTAAATCCAAGACATACTTAATAGTATCACTGATTGTAATTTTTATTTGATATTTCTGTATGACACTTGCTGCACTTTCAATTTAAACCGTCGTTCATGTCACACCCCAATGTTATAGATTATAGATTGTAGATCAATTGCAGAAATTATATGAATTATGATTGGATATCGATTCCCTGGCGCGATTCTCATTGGTGCAATCTCGATTTGAACTAAAGTCATGCATTTCGATGATACAAAAAATAGAAAACTCCTCTTCCTAATTTTTCTCGTCTGCTAACAGTCTCTACATTCTAATTTTTATCTATGTCAAATAAATGTGTTTTAATTTTAAATCTCAATTTAAGTTCAACGTTAAATTTTTATGTTTCAATTGATGAAAACAATTCTTACGTTCACCGTAGCATGTCACAGAGGGCCTAAACAATTTTCTGACTTTTTCTGCAGTCGGTATTTCAGAACATGAAACACGAAATCTCACATAATGCCATCATCTATTTCTTTTTTAGTTAATGTTAAAACACGGTCCGAAGCATTATTTCAAATATTTGTTTACGAGTCGTTACGAGTCAAAAATATGTAATTCATAACGTAATTTATCGATGAAAAACTAACAATGAGCGACAATCATTTAAAAAAAAAACGTATAAATTTTTCATACCATTGAAGTTTATATATTTCTCTTATTATTAAATGTGAATAAGGTAGTGAATTCAATTATTTGTTTACATTGCTTACTGTTTTGTAAGGATGTATAAAAAATTGTGTAAATATTGTGTACATACGAATTTTATGGGAATATACGATAATTGGATTTGATTTGCTTTGGTGAAAGGAAATTTAAATGGATGATGAGTGATTCTGATGATACTGATGTTTTGCTCTTAATTCCACCTGACCTGTTCCTTGTACCATCATCTTCAGAATCTGATGTTTGTTCTGATCAAGTGAAAGAACGTTATAATAATAAAAGAACTGGAGTGATATCAGAACTTGTGGAGCATATGCAATCATTAGAAAGCAGAATTTCTGCTATTGAATCCAACAATACTAGCTTAGATGCTAATCTTTTAAATAATTCATTGGAATCACAAATTCAGAGTGATTCAGTTGGCACATTTAGGCAAACATTACCTAAAACTAAATTTTCTGTGAGTGAAAACTGTAGCTTACAAAATACACCTGTAAAACCCAGCCGATCCTTGTCTGTTCCATCAACTCCTAATAGTCAATCATTGCCAAACTACATCAATAACTCTCATCAGAATGACATGAACTTGGGGAATCGTCTTTCTGTGTCTATAAGTACTAATGCAACTAATGCTAATGAACATGATGAATATAAGCATGACTCTTTAACATCCCAGTTCCCTGTGGTGGTTTCCTCTAATGCTTGCAATGTGGGTTTTCCGCATGTTACTGTTACTTCTCCTAAAGGGAAATTTCATTCTCATACAATTAATTGTAGAAATACAAATAATATATGTGTTAAGCTTCCTTCCAAACAATTGCATTCAATGCCATCAACTTTACTTAGCACAACAGAACAACCGCAATCACATTCTAAGACTAGCATACCAGAAATGGAACTCTCTGAAGTCGATGAACTACTTCAAGAGATGGAAGCCACTGAATTAGAATTATCAAAAAGGATAAACAGGGCTTCTATGCATCATTGTATTAAGGAACAAAATAGTATATTATCTAATGAGAGTAATAGCGGTCTTAAAAGCAAAAATCATGACAATGCACATAGACAATCTGTTATTCGAAAATTGGAATTTAGACCATGTGACTCAAGTTACGATGTTTTATCGTTAAAATCAAACAGAAAATCTGATGTTTTTGCTGATATATCATTGCCATATGATTCATTTCACACGAATGAGACTGATACAATAATCTCAGAATTTAAAACATGGGGGCAAAATACACAATATCAAGTTTCAAAGACTGAAGAGATAGAAAGTACAGATAAATCATTAAATTCGAACAATATTGAATCAATTATTAAAACAACTGATGTACAGAAAGAGGAACTGATTAATCAACAAACTCCTTTAAACGTGGACAATGTAAATAGTATAAATAATCTGCATAATGCTCAAGCAAATATACATAAGAAATTAGATATTTCATCACATAATGAATTAGTGCAATGCAATACTGCAACGAAAAGTACTGAATGCAATTCGTTATATTTGCCAGAGTCTTATAAAAGTTTGCAACAAAATGGAAATGTGCTATATACGAACCAAGTACATGATGTACCATTTGTTAAGAATACTGCTCATGCTTCAACAAATACAGAATTTTTACCAAGGTATTTTTTATCATAACTAA
>KQ435859.1:1854412-1864412 GCA_001276565.1 Melipona quadrifasciata
AATAATTAATTACAGAGTTAATTCAATAGTAATGAAAAAAGTCGATGAACACACGGCCAAAGTCACGCATTCCAGTCGATATCGTGTTGTGTGGATCGATCGAAGAATTGACGGTAAATTCGTTCGTTCGATTGGTCCGACCTGTTTGTTACACGGCTTGTCTCGCTCACGAATCCGCCATTCACGGTTCATCATCGTCGTGATAATCCCTCGCGAACACCGCGAATTCTCACAGGCGTGCGACGTTGAGAATATTTATCGTTGGCCGCAGTTTAAACGATCGTAAACGGACCGGTCGTTCGGCAGATCGCGATTCGATGATCACTGTTTCACGTTCGACGAGCCATTGCAGTTAGTGATCTGACGAATTGGCGAGGTTCGCTGTCAGTAGACCCAGGACACGGGTACCCATTGCGGTGTCGTATGAACCCGCTCGATGGCTGCCTCTAATTGTGCGATCGTCTCATCGATCTCGTTGTTCACGATGGTCAGGTCGAAGAAGTGGCCGTACGCTTGCTTCAACGAGTCCGACTCTTTCGCCAGTCTTTCCAGGCTTCCGTCGAATTGAAACGTCGATTGAAAATTCCTTTGAGAAACTCGCGTCTTTACCACAACATAATTTATTTACTATAATATGACATATAACATATGTTTGCCTATTCCAATCTGTTTCCAAGATTCCAAATAAGTGCGTGGACTTTCTTTCCATTATTCCGAATTGTTTACCAAACTATCCAGCAATACTTTGCAATATCTGATCTACCGTAGTAGTAAATTGAATTAAACGTAAGCGTTGAAGTTTCATAATTTCATCGACGGTTGATTAATTGTTCAATTACTTGATAGTTAACCCGATATTAGATAGTTAGTTCGATTCCCCCCGGGAAGATGTTAGTTAACCGATCGATATACTCTACTTACATCGGGCATGTTTGGGAACACCGGGGCAGCGATGAAAACCACGTAAGGCGCGAACTCCGCTGTACGTAACACCTTCAAGGCTTGCGGCTCGACGTCCAATATCGCCACTTTGCCCTCTTCGTGTATTTTCCGGATCGTTTCGAGTTTCGTTCCGTACATGGCATTCTCGTGTGTACCTGTGCGAAACGATGAAAATTAGTCTAGACAAGTTATCTGTCGTAAGACGTATTGACTCGAGCTTGGTTGCTGCAACGATCTAGTTGTTTACCATATTCGAGGTATTCATTGGCAGCGATGTCGGCCATCATTTCATCGTGCGATATGAAATAATAATTGCGACCGTTCTCTTCGTCGTTCCGTGGAGGCCTCGTTGTATCTGAAAAGTCATTTGTTAATTTGTTAATTTCTCTTCGTATTGTAACGTTTTGTTCGTTTGTATTTGTTCAGAAGTTTTTTGCTCGATTAACGCGAACAGAATTTCAATAACGTCGTAGGGAATTTCGTGGAATAGGATAGGCGTATTTATCAGGGTGCTTCGCAATAATGGTATTTTTTATCTGACGGCGACCAACGCCATGCGCTCCCAGTAACACTAACGTTTTCCGTTGGAATACAGAGTCTGTAAAGAGATGGCTGCATAAACATTCGCGAGAGATATTTCAAAAAATACTCGAACACTTGAATTTACTTTTCTCCTTCGTAAACAAGTACTTGGAATTAATTTTAAAAATTAAGGCATTCAAATTACTTTCTCACGCGCGCGTTCTCCAAATCGTTCTCTACTCGTTATTTCGATACAAATGTTTGTCCAATTCTCGCAGTCGGTCGCCAAACCTCTTTCAATTCCATTTAAACTTTGTAGTAATTATCAAAAATATCAAGTTTTGTCAAGCGTCGTTTCGCCACTAAGATTTATCAATCTTTGAGCAAATTTTAATGCTCAGAAATGGAACAAGAAGAAATAGATCACGGAGGATACTTACAGGGAAGCTTGACGACCTCTTCGTAGGTGACCAGATCCAGCTGGTCAAAGACTGCGTTGTGTTTCGCGAGATACTTATCCTTGTACTGCTTCTTTTTCCGGCCGAATATTGAGCAATTCACTGGAAATGCAAAAGCTCGATTAGTCGAACAGCCGAGCGAATCTCGTCGCTTCACAGAATCACTTGAAAAAATCGTGTATCCTGCAAAAGAACTGCTTCTGCTTCTCGTACGTTAAACCAATTCTAATCAATTCTCTGTAGAGTTCGAGGCTTTTTGTCTCGCGGGCACGGAGAAAGTCAATGTCAATAACTCAAACTCAAAATGTTTCGACTCATTGAACTCGTACTTGATTCATACGATGAATTTGATTCATCAATTTGCAAATCACAGATTTTCGTTTCTACCAATTGAAATAAAAATAAGTCGACTTTGTTGGAAAAGAGAATCGAGCTTTTCGGATGGCGAGAATCTCAGTGAATCAAACAAACTGATTAATTCAGCATACAAGATAGCTACGAAAATGATGCGATCCAAATATCATAGTTGCTCTAGCGTCGAAATTTCTCCGGGAGAAAGATTACGTGATAATTCAACTCTAAAGAGAACTGCATACACGCAGGCTGTTTTATAATATGGACGTAATTTAAAACGTTCGAATATTGCATTTCTAAATTTGTTTTACACGCACGCGCGTTCTAATGATAATTTATCCATAGGAAAATTAACGAGAATAATATTTCTTTCACACCAATTGAATTATACTTGAAATTCGAGTCTAGTTTCTAGACAATTTACATCTCACGTTAGAGAACAGCCTGCACACAACGGAAAACAACAGTCCCAAACGAGTAATACAGGTACACGATCGACGATAGAAAATTACTTCGTTTCAAGATGAAAATTAAGAGAGAAAGGGAAAAGAAAGAGAAAAGAAAAACAAAACGGGAGAAATAACTCGTATCAACTGCTACGCAATTCATAAAACGTACGTTCCTTGAAAATTCGTTCAACGTGTAACGTGTAGGTAGAGGCTGTAATCGAAACACTCATCAGCAAAATCTAATTGTCGCTAATCAGCATCCTCGCCGAATATCCGAGACAGCATTTTACGCGCAATAGAAGTGAAGAGCTACTTCAGTAAATGTCAATCACTGTGTAAGCGTATTCTCTCTAAATGGTAAAGAGATTTCATTCAATCAGCCAGTTTTACATAGAAGCCATAACCATAAAGGAGGGCGTGGGATTCCCACTGAGATGGGCGTTCCAGCAGGTCACAAGATGAAAATTTAAGGGCATATTCTCGGGTAGTTTCTCTGTGTAGTATGTGTAGTATGTGTAGTGTGTGTGTGTAGTGTGTACGTGTGTATGCGTGTGTGAGATCTTTGAAAACCCGTGTCACGATCAGAGCATGATTATGACGAGCTTGAACGAATTTACATCTGGCAGATTAATTAATCTGACAGTATTAGTTTTATGTTATTTGTTGTCTCATTTCCAAAGTGAACGAGACGGACGTTTATTTTATACGATTTATGAAAATAATTTTGGGGAGTTGAAACGGAGTATTGTGCGAAAGAGTTGGATTGCCAATTTTAAGATAAGTTTTAGTAGTGTTCACAAGATAGTAGTGTTAAAAAAAAATATTACAAATTAGCAAATTCGCTCGACAAAATTTTCAGATTATATTGTACAATAAATTTATTTTATTACATAATTATATTGCTATATGATAAATATATATTACTATATTACTAGCACAAGTGCTAAGTTAAATTACATTTTTACAAAGATACGTTTCATTATTATTATGAATCTTTTTCCTCTATTTTAACATATTATATTTTGCATATCAGTCTTTCCAAGACACCCCGTTGCATTGTTCCGTTGGTTTTCCAATGATATGAGAATAATGTCTAAATGACGTGGAAATGTTGCAAGTAATTTACACGTCTTTTTGTAGTTCGTTCTTGCGCGAGGGACAGTGACGTTCGAAATGAGGGTTGAGTCTCGGGGGGATGGTCTTCGTGGAAATTCTACGTTCAAAATCTCAACATAATAATGCTGCGACGATGTGCTTGCGAGTGGTGTCGTGCGAAACAAGCGTAAGTGCGTAAAACGTTTAGCGAAAGCATGCATCGAAGCACGCCGCGTGAAAGCATGTTCTGTATTACGCAGAGTAACTCGCTGTACAAAGTAAAATATTGAAACAAGGGAGCAAGATATAAAAAAAGGAAGATCTACTTTGTCAAAACCTCATCGAACAAAGTGTTCATATTATCTTACAATTCGATCCATATGAGAGATTTCGTTAGCATGGTAATGTTATTTGTCTTCTTTATATCGTGGCACAATCAAGACTTGTTTACTTTCTCTTTCGGTTATGAAAAATATAAGTATGTAATACATACACAATGAACGAGAAATTTACAGTAGAATCTTTTATTCCAAGATTAGCTCAGTCAGGCTCAAAAGTGGCATTAACGCTGTATTAACAGCATTGTTAATTTCCTGTTCCAATCTAATTTCACGTTTCAAAATTAGACAGATTCTAGATTCTAGATTATATCAATAGTACAAAAGAAAAAAAAAAAAAGAATCTAGACTTTTAGCTAAGCTAGCTAAAATTAAGTACGAGATGTTTCAAAGTTAAGAACGCCGATTGATCAAGTATGAGATGGCAGAGAATGATGAAAGTAACATTATTTTTCTAATAGCAAAATCAGAAATGAAATTTGCAAATTTCGACTAACAATACACTAGATACGCACACGTTGGATTGTTAATTATGTCATAATCATGTATAAGCATTACCAGTTGTATGAATTTTATTTTCGAATCAAGTTCCACGAACGTAGCGGAACCAGCAAAATAACATAAATTCCGTTCGCCACAAACAATATGTAATTTATCGTTCGAAACGTCAACAAAACTGCACGCAGCAATGAACAACGCGCGCGTATTAATGGACAATCAAACCGGCCGTTTTCAAAGCTTTGTCACGAAAAACGAACCAGAACGAGACCGACACGCCAAGTTTGTTAAATGGAAAATATTCCCTCCATCATTCCCTACTTCTGTAACTCGTCATTCCATTGACCCGTGACTCTTAAACGTTAAATATCCGCGCGACTCGTGACGACGAGATGCGTTGCATGATTCGAAACGACGCGTGAAAAAAAAAAAAAAAAAAAAGAAAGAAAAAAGAAACGTACGCGTGCACGTACGTTCGGAACAATTCAATGAAATTACCATAAAACGCATCAGAGATTTTTCTGATCGACGAGGCTCGGGGCCAGTTCGCCCGTCTTTCGAAAAACAGATACACAGCGGCAAGTTTCTCTCTTAAAAGTTCACTCCCACGGAGAGGAACAATGAGTCTCCTTCTCCGTTCGTCGTCAAATCAATGCGTGTGTTTGAAAGCACGGAGACTGAGTATATACTTTGTATTTCATGCGGACTACACGGTTCTACGTGACTCTACGCGTTGTGTCTACCTGAAGGCAGAGTCATACCTGTCGAACCGTCGCAGCCTTCGGTGTGAGAGGAACATCCTCCTTCTCCTTCAGCGTCTAGCCCCGCACAACACAAAACAACAGCTGTATCACTGAAGCTAATCGTGTTTCTCGTTCTCGGCCTACCATCTCGCCACGACTCGCGGTTCCCCGACTGAACATTCTTTTTCTGCGATCGTTTATCCTACTCTTAGTCGGTTTCGTTCGTCTGTAGCGATCCAAGTAATAAAAATAGTACGTAGATCTCGATTTACAGCGGAGAGACGAGGAGAAAAATTGCAGCGAGTTGGAACTGTGCAGAATTGTGGAATCCACGCGATTCTTTCTCCTTTCGTCTTCGTTGTTTTTTCAATTAGCGGCAGAATTATGCCCGGAATAATAAAGACTGAACAGCGAGTAATTTAAAATAACCGGCCCTGCTCCGCACGGTTTGACGAAATTGAAACAACATGAAATAATTATTTTACACTTGACTTTCACGATCCTTCTCCCTCCAATTTTTCACCGGCTTTCGATTTTTAGCGTACGCAAATTCTAAATTCTAAATCTTACGAAATGATCGAAATAAGTACACACACACACACACACACACATATCAAGATGAATAAATTAAGTTGTATCCTCGAATTATTTAAATCAAAATTGCAATTTCATTATCTGTAATCACGCACTATCAGTCATTGAGAAACACTCAACTTTTATGATCACTTGGAGAAATACAGATAGAGAGAGAGAGAGAGAGAGAGAGAAAGAGAGAGAGAGAGAGAGAGAGAGAGAAAGGAAACAAACACACATACACGCGCACACGTTATAAACGCGCGAAATGAACTTGGCAGATTTTTCGCGAACCAGTATCGTGTATCGACACGACCGACATCGAACGATACTACATGCTCCATTGAAAACCTGCGCACATCTAACAACACATATATGACATCATATTCACCAGCACATTCGTTTCATGGCACTAGCGAGAGCAGCGGAGATTAATCGGAGAATCGAACGTGACGGGGTTTGACAATGGATACGGTAAGGCATAACACGATGGCAGAGACGCGGCGGAAAAAAATTTCGTTTTCGTTTTCCGTTTCTGAATATCACACAGAATGCGATCTGCTGGAACCTATAATTATCCTGAACTCTCTCGATGCTAGGCTATACGATGAGACAGAGAGAAGAGAGAGAGAGAGAGAGAGAGAGAGAGAGAGAAAGAGAGAAAGAGAGAAAAAGAGAAAAAGAGAATGACTTTTATCTGCTGCACATACGGAAGCTAATTACGTTTGCTTTTCGTGTCCTGTATAGAGGGAGAATTGATAAAAACACGCGTGCTTTCGAAAATGTTGAAATTTTTAAATAACAGAATCGAGCGAGAAACAAATTAAAATTTTCTTCGATAATAAGTAGTGACGTGACAAATATTTCGAATTCGTTAAGTAAAATTTTGCTAATTAAAATGTGACATTGGAATTTTGTAGCAAATTCTCGGTAGCTACTTTCAAAAATTAATGAAGTTTTTAACTTTTAACTTATCGAAATGTAGACTAAAAATGATAAATAAAATAGCTGATATTTCAAATGGAACGAGTAAACAGACCATCCAGTGTATCGACGCGTAACAGAGAAAGAATGAGATTGTACATTGCTTTACATCCACTGAATGTTAGTTCATCTCACTGAAGATTAATCTCGAATGTAAAACATCAGCTCAAAAACCTCGCTATCCAATTCCGTTTCCTCGCGGTAATTATAATCGTCAAATATTCGTACCATCGTCAGACCGTAACAAAACGAAATGTTCAATTTCGTTCGCATTAACTTCCTACACGTTAAAAAAATTCCCTTCATTAAAAAATTCGCAACTAATTTTCAGAAAAACTGAACGATCCTCCTACATAAAATTAATTAGTTTGACGTCAAGCTCGCGTAAAACGAGAATTTCGACAATTTTTCAATTTCTGAATTCGTTTGATCAAAAAAAAAAAAAAGAAAAAAAGAAGGAAAAAAAAGAGAAAAAAAAATGGAACATTCTGTGCGTTACAACTGAAAATAATATCTCTTGTGATTTTAAAAGAACGACCATGATTTGAAAAAAAAAAAAAAAAAACAGAAAGAAAACCAAACGCTTGCCTACAAATAAAACTGACCACGCCGATTGTTCAGTCGTTACCTTGTTCTTGTTTGTTCTTTTCCATTGCCATGTACGCGATACGTCGTTCCTGAAGTTCAGGCGAAGGGATCAACCCCGCGGATCCGGCCGCGTTGTCCTTCTGCGCCTGCCACCAGTAATGATCGTCCTTGCTGATGATCTGCAGGATGTCGCCGGTCTTGAACGCGATTCCAGCCTGCGCGCACGGTATCAGCTCGTCCTCCAACGGATCGTAGTCGAATTGCGCCCGAACGAATATCTGTTGGCGCAGAAACGTTCAATCGTTAGCTTTGGCTCAACCGTGTTCGTCACGCGGACGTCGCGTTTTCGATTGGTTGCTGTATCAGTGATCCTATATGTATGAAATCGGTGAAATGACATCGACAGGTTCTTGACACTGCTCAGTTCAAAGTTCGCTAAAAAAAAAAAAAAAGAAAAAAAGAAAAAAAAGAAAAAGAAAAAAACTGTGACTCGAAAGGAGACAGACAAAAATCAAAAAAGGACGAGAGAAAACAAGACTAACAAACAAAACAAAACAAAAAAAAAAAAAGAAAAAAATAACGACAGGTTCAATAGGTGCAGAAATTTGGTTTTCTTTCTTTTTCTTTTGGTGACATGGTGATCGTAAAAAGTTACGGATGCTGGCAGGATGACACTCGACAAATGTTCACACTCAGATCACTGAGAGCATTTTAGGTTAATAGTGAATCACAGGTATCGAAGGTAAATTAATCGTTGGCCTAAAACGCGTGGGCGAAACGTTCGTTCTACGGCGTTCATCGATCGCTGCGTCGATGCTACTTACGTTAGCCTAAGGTTTTACGCTATTGGGGGTCGTGTCAATCGAAACGCTGCTGCGAAAAGTAAGCGGAGAATGCGACAGACGTTAAGCGATTTGGCGCTGGCGGTAACTCTTGCAAACAGCGTGTACAACAACGTTTTCATTTCTTTTTTTTTTTTTGTTTTTTTTTGTTTTTTTTTCAATGAAATTGTCGTCACTGAGGGTAACCATTCCATTCTTTTCTCTCCGGTCTAGTTAGCAGCGTTCAACAGTTATCGTTTAACAGCGAGTAAGCGATATAGGCATTTACGACGAGATCTTTCTGTCAGCTTGAGTGGCCTAGGCGATCAGCGATCGATGCGTAGCACGAATCATTCACACCTTCGAAGCATCGGGAAACACTTTACGAATGTTTGAACTGATCGAAATACAGGCGGGAAGAATTCGCCTTTTCAACTGCAATGAACGTTACGAACGGCATTTTTGTAACAGAGTGTTTCGAACATTCGCTCAATTTCGGCAGTGCGATCACCGAGTGAGAATAAAATAAAAATTCCCCGTTCGTCAAATTCCTGTGTTTATCCGTCAAGTGAAAACATTCTCGTAGGATTAATAAAAAATTCCGATCATCACGAATCGCATTCTATTGATTTTATACTTTTCATTTACCGCGGCGAAATATTGAATTTGTTTCCATTTTTTTTTTCTTTTTCTATCAACGAAATATTAAAATTCTCGTGGGAATAAAAATTTGTTTTTTTTTTATCGCTCAATTAACACGCAAAAATTAAATTTCGACTACAAATTGGAGTCACGTCGTGTCAAAAAGTAATTAAATTAACGAAACTTACGCTGTCTGTTTAATCCTCGCGCGAATTGTTGCGTAAATACTTTCGTTCAATTTGACCGACGACTATTCGAAATCTGGCAAAACGTAACGTTAATAAAATTTTAACAGAGAACTCTTCCTATTCTAACTCGTGGATCGCATTACCAAAAAAACTGTCATCTAAGAAGCTTCTCTATTTCGTTTCACAAACAGAACGGCAGAATTAATCGCCACGAAGGTGACGAGTCACTCTATTCGTAAAGCGTTTTGCGTAGTGGTTACACGCGGTGTTAGTTGATAATTATTAACAGTCCATTCAAAAACAGAAAAGAAAACTATCGAATCGCATTGAAAGTCTGTCAGAGCGACCAGACGTGATCGATCGACTCGAAATGCTATCGTTCTCTATTTATTACACGTACATTCGCATGTAACGGGTCAGACGAAAAAGTTGAACACGACACTGGAACGAACAGTTACACGATTCTCGGTTGTCATTAGTAAATGGTATTGCATGAAAATCAGTGCAACGATCGTTCATCTACCAATGCATACCCTTCTCGAGAGAAGCAGCTCGCCTTCTTTTTTCTTTTTTTTTTCTTTTCCTCTTTCCGTACGTTCATTCTCTTTCTTTTTCTTTCTCTTTTCATCTTCGACAATAAGCTGAAGCACTAGATGCTGGCACAGTGGTAGGTACACAGCACACCGACACACGCACGCACGCCACATACGTACACATACGTACACATACGTACACGCTTGAAAGATGCGCGATATGCAGAATATGCATCCGGGCACTACAGTTCAAATGTGCGAATAAGAAATAC
>KQ435859.1:1870578-1914233 GCA_001276565.1 Melipona quadrifasciata
TGAACTGGGGAAAGAAGGGCAGAGGAGGGAAGGGGGGAGAGAGAAGGCGGAAGGGTTTTGATATATTGATAACACTGCTACGTATCAGAGACTGACTCACAGACTTAAGCGTATCGTAAGCGGGCACGTGTGGATGGATCATTTGGGAACTCGTAAAAATACAAATCGGTACTGTAAGCGCGATTTTTTTTTCTTTTTTTCCTTTTTTTTTTTTTTTCTTCTCAAAGAACTGCAGCTTGGTTAAAGTGCGAGTAATATTCTGTTGCACAAAACAGGAACGATCGGAGATCGCCGTTGAATAAAACGCCTCTCTTTGTTGCGTTTAATTGGCGAGAGAATCGAGAAAGTGACTTTGAAAAGTTAGTTTGAGAAGATTTGTCTAATTAGAGAATCAAAGAGTCGAAAGAAATAGAAAGTGAAATTGCCGATCAATTTTCGTTTGCCTGTTTTGTGCCGATGGTATGGAGCGACATAATAATTAAAGTGAATCGTGTGAGATAAATCTTACATAACAGAAAATCCATTATATCAGCACGTTTATACATGTAATAATCGATAAACTTTCAAACTTCGTGTAACATTTATATATATATATATATACATATACATATATAGTGTATATATATATGTGTGTATATATGTATAGCACTTTTCGACATAATTTCTTACAATTCTTTACAAAATCTATCGTGAATTAAGCCGTCTGTACACATATGAATAACCCGGGTTCACCTCGCGATGGTATTGCAATCTGTTCGTGTTGGGCACAATGAAACAGGACCGCTGGATCAAACATCGAAACGACATCGAGCTATATACATGTACGAGCTATGTACAAAAATCGAGATGTAAAACGTCACGCTTGTGACCGCGAAATTAGGATTTCAATCAATGTCTGACGAGGGAACGCCGATAAACAACGAAATTCCAATATTCTTCTTTTTCTTTCTTTCTTTTTTTCTCTTCCGAAGGCCCGACCAGTTCGTCGTGGAAAATTCGATACGTATCGAGCATACATTGGTTCTAATCGACATTCTTCGAATTTTTAAAAGGGGAAAAGATTTTGGAAATACAGAACAGGGGGAATAGAAAGAAGGAAATTGCAAGCAGGAATATTTACATAGTGGTTGTACAGGAATACGTTTCTTTCTATGTAAAAAAGAAACCTTCTCGACTTTGAAAGATAAAATCCTAATTTGACGACGACGAATTGGCGTTAAAAATCTGGAAAATTTCTTTGGAATATCAGTGAATATATTTTTGAGAAGATAACATTTCCGAATTCAACTTGCCTTTCCAAAATGCCAAGAGATGGAAAATTTGCCTAATATTCGTATCGAATTCCGCCACGAATCACCGGGGCGTGAAAAACATCGGAATTATCAAAATTCTCTTGCAAGACGATGATCTCACGTTATATCCATTCCGTGCTTGTGAAAACTAGAATCGAAGGGAAACTGGAAGAATTGCTAATTTACGTGACAACCAGTCAAGGGACTGTTGCTTGACGATTTTTCACGACAACGATCTGTAATTTCGACTCGTCTCGTTCTTCAGTCGTGAGAAACGCGAAGCTTTCACGTTACGACGAAAACAAAAAAAAATCGTCGTCGTTGTTGTTTGAAAGACTGATCGAAATCCCTGAGATTACGTACAAATGTGAATTAATTCGGCGGGAACAGAGAACGTAAGATTCATCGTAAGATTGGCTACCCTCAGCTGCATGTTCAGAGATGTTTGCACATTCAGTGACACTCAGTTTGGACGTTTAGTAACAAGTAAGGAGAATCCGCTCGTGTTGAGGATGCGAGATGATTATGATTTCCAAGATTATTTCCTACGACACTCGAGTGTTTTATGCCAAGAAAAAAAAAAAAAAAAAAAAAAAAAAAAAAAAACCAATCAAATCGCACTACTTGCTTGAATCGGTGACTGACAAGGAAGACAATTTTGTAATTATTTTGTTACCAAACTCGTTTCCGTTGTGCAATTTGTACCTCGAGACTTGCTTCAGATTTTATCGATAACGTCTAAAGCTAATCCAAACGAGATTTAGTATAATTTTTTTAAACGTATTTTCGAACTATTTCGATAGCAGTTCATTAATTTTTATGATTCTGACATTACAATTTTCAAGCGAACAAAATTATACAAATAAAGATGCTGAAATTAAGATCTTAATTGTCTTTGGTGAATTTAAGTACCTCACAATAAATAGTTTTCTTCTGTTTTATTCGTAGGATCTTGTAGATGGCTTGTCCAATTAAATTCGAAAATTCCAATCACTTCTAATTAAACTTCCGTAAATTAATCCCTACAAATTAATATTTCGATTAAATTCCAGAATTCCTACTTTCCTCAATTAAATTCCCAAATATCTGCCTTTCTTAATTAAAATTCAGAATAATTACCTTGCGAGTTTCTTCTCACTTACCAATTTAATTTAACTCAACATGAATCCTCAGATTAAAAAAAAGAAAAAAAAAAAGAACAATAATAATAACCTGCTGCGCGAATCAGACATTCTCAGTACATTTTTACAAGTAAACTCAATCACCGATTCGAGAATGCATCGCGTCGTGCAGGAGACGAGTACGATCGGGGTTCGGAAAGTTCGAGTATGATTCGCGCGCTCGGAAATAAAAAAATCGCTCGAACGGCCAAGATCGAGAGACATCGCAGAGTATGCATTAATGAAAACCATGATGCAAGAAAATTATAGTATATAATAATAATATGTACCGGTCAGAAAGGAAAGCTTTCAACGTTCGCAAAGATATCCTTCATGCAGGTGAGGGTATAATGAGGGGTGTAACAAAAGCTTCTTTACGACAAAAAACAACAAACAACATTCCAACACATGTTGTAACGAAAGGTGCATTCCTTACGAAACTTGCCCGCAATAATGTTACTGTCTACCAGAACAAATGATCGACCCGGCGTTATGGAGTGAGAGAAAAAAAATAAGAAGAAAAAAGGGAAACAGAACAGAGAGAGCGAAAGAGATAGAGACAGATAGAAAGAACGATAAAGATAAAAACCAGAAGAAAGAGAGAAAAAGAGAGAGAGAGAGAGAAAGAGAGAGAAAGAGAGATAAAGAATTACTTGAAAGGACAAAAGAACGAGAAGGATGGAGGCAGATTGTCCCACTTTACTTGACTTGATTCGTTTTCAGTTATCAAACTTGATTTTTCTCTCTTTTGTACATACGGATAATTATTTTTAGTTATAGTTGGTCGAGCCGAAAAGTCTACGTACCCCGGGCTAAAATTTATTCAGCGTTGCATAATTTTAACAGAGAGAACAAATTGTTTAACAAACGAATTCGTATATTTTGCTCATCGTATTAACAATGAACAGTTTTCGATGTTTGCGTTACGCAAAATGATATTAAAATTATGCAACATGTTAAATAAACTTGACGTTTCGCACTGACTGCGCACCAGAGAGAAGCAAAATACGTTATTTAAAACTGTACGACCAGAGATTCGACCAGGGACTCGACAGATCCGGGAAGTAACTTTTGGAAAAAAATTAATGTTCCAGCGAAACGAAACGTTTCGCCTCTTTTCGATTCACCGGATCACAGGCTCCTGTAATTACGCAATTTTGATACCGTTCTTGAAACACTTTGCCCTTCGAGCCAAGTAACAGCACAACGGTATTTACGATGGTCAAGTGAAATGGTACGCACCGATAAATAGAGGTAGAGATAGAGAGAACCAAAGAGAGAGAGAGAGAGAGAGAGAGAGAGAAATATATAGAGAAGGGATATCGAAAGAGAGAGAAAAAACATGCAAAACGCGCCGTGGACTCGAAAGCGCCGACCAAAGCGTTTTGTTACACCGCTCGACTACTGAACTTTGCCTTCATTTTCTCTGCATTTCTACTCGTCTTTTTCTTTTTCTCTTTCTTTTTTTCTTTTTTTCTTTTTTTTTTTTTCGTTCTTTGCTCCTCTTCCTCCTCGTCGTTTTCTGTTTTCGAATTTCACAGGTACAGACTGCGGGATCGCACTTAATTATCTTCTAGCATCGGAAACAGGGGGTGTTTCTCGCCCCCTGTTTCTCGTCGCCTTCGTTGCTCTGCTCGTGCACATAGCCGCACGGGCAAAACAAGACGCAAAAACTTCGGAATTCGGTCGTGATTCAGGACACCGCGTCCACCCGACACTCGCTCGTATCGACTATCTCGATATTGACTTCATAGAGTCGGTCCATGGTCAATTATGAGACAGCCGACGAGCAAAGAATTTATCTCTTTACCACCTATCGTTTGCGATTTTTCTCTTTGCGCGCGTCCACGCGTTCTATGTGTGTGTGTGTGTGTGTGTGTGTGTGTGTGTGTGTGTGTGGTGTTTCTTTGTCAACAAGGCGAGACGTGTTCCCTGGTATTTCTAAAGTGATTTCTCCGTGACGAAATAAGTCGAAAATGCACAGTAATAGCAAATTTGCGTCCTCGTTGTGGGTATTTGATCGACTTGGGCGAATCGTTCGACAAGTTCTTGTTACTCTGCCCTCCTTGGTTGGAAATTTACTACGTAGAACTTTTTAATTTCTCACAGAGGAGACGATAGATTCTACGATTGATTTGAAGAATAATTTCGAAACATTTTGAAGCAAAGTTACATTGTAACGAGGTGCTTTAATTGCACAGGAAAAGTAAAACGTCAGTTTTATTCCGAGCATTTTAACTAAGGAGAGCACAAGTGGAACTACATTAAAAAGAAAAAAAAAAAAAAAGAAAAAAATAAGTAATTCAACAGAGTTTTATGTGCTGGAAATGAAAGTGTTTCGTCAAGCAATAAATAGTGACGCGTCATCGAGAAAGACGATGGATATTGGATTTATTTATTGCTTAATCAAAGGTACCGTTAAGCTTGGAAAAAGTGTGTCAGATTACTTTGTTAAACGTGATACATTGCTCGTTCATCAGAACGAAATACGACGATACTTGGTGGAAGAAAATTGCTAAAAATAACCCAACGAAGATTCGTAAAAGTTAATGCCTTATAGAGAGGAAGTTTGTCGCAAGAAACGGCAAGTTTCGTACACTTTCTGCTTATTTTCAAGAAAATCACTCTTTGTTTAAGTATACTATGAATCACGTCGCTCCCTGTTTGCACAGATATTCTACGATAAATCACCGGCTTATCTGACGTCATAGATCTTTTGTCGTTGTTAGATATCGTCGCGTTCATCGATAACTCGCGGAAGCTCAATTTCCACAAAATGTACACCAATTGCTCTTCAAAATTGGAAGATGATTTATTCGAATTTAAATTAACTGCAATTTAACGTTCTTCATTCGTTAGAATGTCGCAAAACGAGCAAATGAACACCCAAATGTTTCTTAATTCTACGCCCGAAATATTAAAAAATTCCCAGACACTTTTTTTACAGAAATTGCATTCTCTTGCAGAAGAATAAGTCGACAAACGCGACAAATTCTAAGTGAAACTACAAAAAACTAAAAGCCACGAAGCATTTAAGCACGAGATTTAACGTAGAACAACCTGCGAGATAACGTGTGTTGCGCGATGCTGGGTACTTCTTCTATTAAGCTCATACTTGTTTTTCTCCAACGTGTTCCGGAAATTTCAATCTCAATTCACACGAAAATTTCACGAACATAATCTCGAACTCATTCTCGAACGTGGTCGCGCACTGTAATTACTTCGTAAATAGTTTGTATTACTTTCGACACTATTGATTGTTGCAACAGGCAGTAGGCATTAACACAGTTCAGAACACGTGTTGCCTAAATCAAAGAATCGTTTCAAACGACGAGGAATATTCAAAAGACACGCGTGACTTTCCATTTACCCAGAATCGATGTTTGTGTTGTGGTGGGTGAAGTTTTCAAGAGAAAAGGAAAGCTCGCCCTTTCCCTTACACATTTCGTCCATCGCAAAATAACTTCCCTCCGATATTATCATTATATATCCGAAATGAACACATTAAATAACGAATATACTCTATGTATAAATAATATAATAATATACATACTTAATGTATATTTGAAGCAGGGGGGAGGAGAAATTCGTGTGTACATGTTCGTGTATATGTGTATCGTGTATCATGTCCAAATTCCGCGCTACAATCTGTCATAATACCCATCGAACGATGTATTGTACCTTTAGTTTACCGATCACGCAAAACAAAGATAAAACGTGGCGACCGAATCGTTGGTAATCGAAGAATTACACGCGTGAGCTGAAATCGAGTGGCATTTCGTATTAAGAGGGAACGATTCGTTCAAACTTCGCGGCGATATTGTTCGGCAAACGAGTAACAAATTCACGATCTTGCGTGTGCGCTGTCTCCCATTACGGGGGAGCGCAAAAGCACAGATGTCTGCAAGACTCGCGTAATTCTGCAAGATCCGCGACGGTAATTTTGCAAGTAAACCGAAAGTAAAAGCAGCGTGGAAAACTCGTGGCGGCGAAGCCGATGCTTCGCTTTGCGTTAAGGCAAATCGCCGCGAATGTGAATCACGTGAGAAAAGAAAAAAAAAAAAAAACAGACTACGTGTAAATATAATCGTAAAATACCGATACTCTCCCTTGCCGAGAGATCATTGGATACTGAAATAATATCTAGTCTGCATTATAAGCTGAAAAGTGAATATTTCTCGTTTTTATATATGTGTGTGTGTGTGTGTGTGTGTGTGTCATTGTTCAAATACAGAGAAAGAAACCGAAATAACTCGATTTGTCGAACGTAACGCGTCAGAGAATTTTTGAAAATGTGAAAACGTCACTATCGCGAAACAAAGAAACATTACATTATTACGATCATTTTCAAATCAAAATTTCTCTCTCCAATACGTGAAAGAGTAAATCGAGTTTGATATATTATAAAAGATCGATCGAACGTAAAATGATTTCCGAGTTTCTTTCTTTCTTATTTTTATGTTTCAATAATTTCTTCAAAAAGTAGATGGGTGTGTGTGTGTGTGTGTGTGTGTGTGTATGTGTGTGCATTCGAGGAAATCAGTGAAAACCTTCGTTTACATCGGCTCCAGTTAACAACTATTTAATCTAACTATGTAATCACACAACGTCGAGACGAATCTATCTTGGAAAAATATATATTTGCAGCGATGAATGAAAATTACCATGTTCAATAAAATTGCCATCTTCTACTGCGGGGACAGGCGATGTTTCACGTAAAAGAAAAAGACAATAGTCAAGCTCGTTTTTCTTTTTTTGAAAACCTCATTTGTAAAAGTAAGAATGGCTCAACTAAATCCTGGTTGGCTTAATTTCAAAAATCTGCATTTTCCCTGTCGCTTCGAGCTTGTTGCACTCTCGTTTATTAATTTTATTAATTTCACACATATTGCGATATCTGAGCCTCAATACGTCATTTTGTAACGCATAATTTCTTTTATTACCTTCGTGTTTCTTGTTCATCGAAAACGTAGTCTATATTTCTCAACAATTTAGAGATCAGTGAAAACGTGAACAACGTTTGAAATTGCATTGGATCGAGACGGATTAAATTTACAAAGAAATTGGAGAAACAAGAATGTTCAAAACTCTCCTCCTCTGTGCAAAATTTTAACGAATATTTTTTAAAATGCAAATTATCCGGTACCGGTGATATATAACTTGATTAAAAATTCACGGTATGAGATAAAATCATATTTATAATTTTAATATAATCGTAAAATATTAGTATTACATGTTGCAAAGATTTTGAAATAACCGAATTGGTAAAAGAAAAAAAAAAGAGAAGAGAAACTCCGAAGATAACAAAAAGTGGTCCTTCGCATTAAACGTCTCTGTTTGACCCAGTTTCGATTCTTTTAGCAATTCAATTTCCAGTACACTGAAATTCGATGAAATTCCGTCATTTCTTACTGGCTGTTGGTTCATGAAATTCACGTTCGTTCGTTCGACGCTCTGAATTTTTAATCTGCAGACTTCTGTCGTCAACAAAAGCAATTAGGTGAGACCGCAAGTAATTTCCAATTAATCCAACGAAGGGAAATTCGTTCGTGTACGTCAGAAGGAATTCTAATTTCTAAATACGATATAAATATTTTACGTAATGTCTTTACCGTTTCGTACTCTTAACGTCGATTTATCGAGCTATCGAGTTGTTATCAAAACTATTGGACGGAGGATTATTTTTAGAAAGTACAGCCGTTTCATCCTGCGTGCGAAATTTTTAGAGAAATCAGTTAGCTTATCTTAAATGTTTATTACGTCTACGCGCTACTAGCAAAGGAATTTGACGAATGGAGATCGGAAATACGCACTTCCATCGATGAAATTGGAAATTACTTGATAGTTCGCCTAATCCTAAAGGATTAAACAAGCTTCATGCTTCAAAGTTTAAAAAAATAACAATAAAAAGTACGCGATTGTGTCGAAGAATAATGAGATTAGACGATTCTAACGTTCAGGTACGAATATTGTGTAGAGATTACAAGACTGTAAGATTCATAATGAGACGTACGAATATCTCTTTTTAATCTTGAGATCCGACTCTACCTTTTTAATATCGAGAAATATTTTATAGCTTTATTTCCTTGCTACGTCCATATATTATATAAATTACGCTCTCCTAATCGACTCAATTTCCCTAGAATCTAGACTCATTAAGCAATCTAGACATCCACGTAACTGTGTAGGTGCTGTTAGTCAACGTAACCTACACTTAAATCTCCAACATGTTTCGTACAACACGCGATGTCACATATCGTGCGAAAATCGCGCCAAGTCGAAAGAAAGTATATCGATGTCGGGCATTTTTGTCAATTTATATGCAAAGTATAATGCTTAAAATATTCAACGTCATGATTCAGAAAAATTAGGAAAAATTTGCAACTCTGCAAATCATCATTAAATAAATATGATACAAATCCCCGAAGTGATTCTTCAATCTTCAATTTCATGAAATTTCTTAATTAACCTCACGTATCTTCTTCGCAGCGTTTCAAATACTGAACAGACATCTTTTCCACATTCTTCTCTCTCTCTCTCTCTCTCTCTGTGCTGTTGAAAATTTTCAGCTCGCATTCGAAACGCATAAAATTATCATAAACGCAACGATTCGAGGAAATGAAATCGCAATCAGAATCTCGATGTGGAACGAAAAGTTACCGCTCACAGGTCTAGCAATTAACGCTTCGCAGAAGCTTTCTAATTGTTTAACAGCGTAAAATCAGACGTATTCCACGTGGAATCAAAACACGACGCGTGCAAGGTACACGGTAATCCACTATACGAATCGCCTCTTTCCGCGTTTATCCTTCCGTGAAACTTGGTGTGTAACTACGTGTAAACTATCGATTATTGAGGGAACTTCTCGAGCTCAGCTGTAATTCCGTCTCAATCGTACACCAACGGAAAATAAAACGCGCGACAATGAAAAGGAAAGCTTACGCGTTCGCTTCATCGACGAGTAAAAGTTTTCAAATAATTGTGAATATTTTAAAATATATTGGAAAATGACTAGAAAATTTTACATAACGTTAAAACGTATACCGAAAATTATTTCAAATTATATCGACAAAAAAGAAAGGAAGGAAGAAAAAAAACAAAGGAGGAAATATAAATTGACAATTTTCGGTGACGAGTATCTCAAAAACGCTTCCGAAATATTTACTTATTTACTCTCGCAAGTTAGAGTACATCCTTCTATTTAACATTACATCGTCAGGCGAACTGCGGACTATCAAACAACTGCGTAACTCAATATCAGACAATTAATTTCTACAATCACAGTGACACGAGATAAAGTAGATACGCTAACATAGTTCGTAAAGCAGATAAGTCTATACAGTATGCAAACAACGCGTAGCTGCCTTTTAATCGAGTTTAATTATCGCGTAGATTGTGAGCTACGTTGTTTAATTTTCGTAGAAATTTTTAATAGAAACAAAATCGGCATTAAGTAGGCGGAAGTTCGTCGGCATTAAACTTTCTAATTAAGCTATACACCTACGCCATGCTCCTGAAATACAAATTTACATAAACTAAATTAATTGTACGATCACATTTGGCCCACGTTCACAATGATACTTTAATTGTCAACCAATTGCCAACAAAACAACGACTGAATTTTAGTAAAGTTCTTTCAACGAAACGTACGAGATTCGATAAATTGTCTACATAGTTTATCGCGCAGAATTACTATCATTTCTATTACGCTTCAAATACTTTTAACAATAAGGCAAGAAATATTAAATAACGAGGACTCGTTGGCACTGCGTCACGTCTACTTTCGTGATTTTCGACGAATAAAAATACCTAACAAAAGTGTTGGGAAACCGAAATACACTTTACATTATCAGATTATTTATTCGCACAATCTGATGATTTATCTGTTTCAAACGCAACCGTGTGCTTCCAATTATTCACGTTGTACAGCTAATTACGAGCACTGTTTCGTGTACTCTGACAATAAACGTTCATCGAAACAATTCACTAATGGAAAACTTAGAAATCTCACTCGAAATTAACTCTTTGACACGATTGTATGAGAATCTCTCTGTACACGTATACAAGACAGAGATACAAGAGAAGATATTCAATAAGTGTTCACTTGAACAACTTACTTTCCTGTCAGAAACATAATTCGCCGTCCAAGGGTTGCTACACAAAAAACTAAGAAAGTTATCAGAAAAATATCCTGATGTAAGAAACACCAATGACTCAACAGAATTCGACTAACGGTCCTCCATTCGCTACCAACGAAACTACTACGTAATAAATACCTATCGTGTAACCTACCAGCGCGCTATCAGAAAATTCTTTGGTATATAATCCCAAGCGATTGCGATTCAAAGCCAGAAGAAGGTCGATCTCTTCAGAGAAGAGCAATTACGCGAAATAATAACGGAGAACCTACTACCACTGGCTCCAAGATTTGGCGCCAAGAGAACTACGAGACTATAGAGAGTACAGGATCAATCCATCTTCCATCTAGATTTAAGATTTCCGCGATCTGAGAGCCGATAGCGGATTAAGCCGACGCCTAGGCGTGCTATCGGTCGAGGAGGAGCCGCTCTTGTTTTTAGACTTTGATTTACTTTTCTCCTTGGTGCTGTTGGCCGACGAGGTTTTCACTGATTTGCCGGATTTGCTCGCGGCAGCGGCCGAGCCGGTGCTCGTCGACACTGCCGTAGCCACGGGTTTATTTGCTGTACTGGGACTCTGGGATTGGGCTTGGGTTTTAGGGCTTACTTGTACCTCACACGGGGGTGGTGCGCTCCTGTAAGACGGCACGATCTTGAAGGTCACCGATCCTCGTGCTTCCCGCTGAAACAGAAAGCGGAATACCGTTCGAGTAATAGCTTCGCCAATCAATCGATCTGTTCGTGTTAAACGAGAATCACGATTGTCGAGTGAAAGAAAGTTTAGAAGCTGAGTGATTTAATTTTTCCAAATTTACCAGATGACAATATATTACAGTCAATTCAAGGGACTCGTTAAAATTTTGTGTGTTACGACAAATGGGGTTCCACTGTACGCTTGATGAAAACAAGTTCACGTTATCAATGTAGTACTAAAGTTAGTATGCGACTGTTATTATATCCAATTAGCAACTTCCTTCTATACGTCACTGAATACATGGTTAGTTGTAACAACGTATGAATTAATTTCCTGAATGAAAATCCGAGCTAATCGCCAAACATTTAGTTGCGAATGTTTCTATTTATTACGTTAGGGAATTACGTTTGATTAGTTTATAAATTTATTTACAACATGCAAGTGTTATTTATATTTTTAAAAAATATGGTCAATAATATGTTGTCTGAAAAATTCGTAGCGTAAATCCCATTTTACATTTAGTATAAATAATTATATTTGGATCGTGTATCACGAATTTTTTCACATTCATCCACGGAATACATTGCAGCACAACATCATAAGTTATTTTCGTATTTTTATTTTCATACTTTCTTTTTTTTGCTTTGATGAATCACATAACTGAAGTGGGTTGTATTTCAAAAAATTTCATCGCGTAGATAAAACGTACCTAAACTTTTGCAGATTCAGCTTTCCACGAAGTGAGACATTTAAAAACATTCTTCCTATGATTTATTTTTCATCTGTCTCACGCATATACTAGAATCTTTCGTGTAAATCACTGAGTATTCGGTAAACGTAGAATAAAAAGCCTCATTTAAAACTCGTTTAAAATTCGTAAGAGGTAAAAATTTTCGAAACACGCGTGTCAAAACAACGGAAGATTTTGTTGGTTGCACGATAGATCGGTAATCAGAAGAGATTTCCTGGATATCAATCGAATTTAATCTGTTCCATGTAGGCTATTGTCGGCTCATGATATTGTCTCTTCATTTTCAAACAATTATTAGTACGCGTACGTTCCCATCCCCGTTAATCGATAATCGCATTACGAGAATTGCATTTAAAGAGAGATCGTACTTCGTTATAATTGTAACAATACTTTATCTACAATACTCCATGTATACATTTTTCTTTGTTTCATATTATACTGTATGTTGTGTGCTTTTTGTTTTTGTGTGATTTTACTTTACTGTTATTATTTTACGTGATTTTTCTTTATTTTATATTGTGTTATATGATTGTACGATAATAATTGCACACCATATTTCGTGATATTTGAGACGTGTAATTTGCAAAGTTCATCGATGAACCAAAATCCCAACGCAATCAATTTCCATCTGTCTGATGGTAAAGAAGAACGTTCCTGTCGTTGATATTAGGATTGGAAATTGCGATCGGAAAATGTCGATTACGATTAGAGAAGGATGTTAAAAATTCAATTAATTTATGACGGCCACAGACATTCGGGCGTCACGCGTCATTGCTGGATGTATGACTGTCAGGTCATAAAGCATTTGCTATTTGAACATTCGAGAGTCTTTCATTTATTCGAGACTCTGCACACTCGTTTGGTGAATGTTTTAACACAGCGTTCTTTCGACATCGATCCATTTCAATAGAAATTCTCCTTGCTGACAAATTAGAACAGAATGTTTCGAATAGTTGATTGGAAACGATTTCTAAAAATTCGACTTCTTCACGATGATTTAAGTGAAACCAGAGTCGAAAAAAAACAGCACTCGTTTTGCGAATTATAATGGTAAAAAGATAAAAAAATTTTTAATTAAACACAACGAATTTATCTTGTTGGGTGTACATTTGAAATTCGTTTATTTTATGCGATCTATTCCATACTGAGCGGGAAAGAGATACGCGCGTGTTACATTATTGCGTTTACGAAATTAAATAAGAAATAGTTTCCATGGACGTAATATTCTTAAGAAAAAAATCGTTCGTGATGGACACTTGTGATCATCGAGGATTGGCATTGTACTCACGAGTATCTTTTGCAAGGCATTGACAGATTGATTGGCCACCGGTATCCCGTTAATTTCTCTGATCTCGTCACCCACGTGAAGGGTCGCTTGTCTGTGTATCATACCACCGTGCATAATTCTTGCTACCACGCACTTTCCATCTTCGTTCATTTTTAATGTGATTCCCTGCAAGCAGAAGAAGTGACGCCGCGTTTCCACCGTGCTTCTTTCCATATACATGCACACATACATACATACATATTTCAGTCATGAAAAACTAACAAATGACGAAGTCCATGAATATAAATGCAATCTCTTAATGGAACAAGTGACGAAGTTCTTGGCGGAAGGATACAAATTCGAAATATTAAGCCATACATGATGTTATAATGCGTCGCAGTAGAATTTGATTAGCAGGAGAGAGGAAATGAATGAACCATTCACATTCGGTAGGTAAAATAATTTTCCACGTAGATATATTCATAGAAATATAAATTTCAATCAAAAGCCAATCAAAATGATCAGCTTCGTCGTGTACGTAGCCCTGGTATTGAACATTTCGGGAAACAAAAATCCTGAATTTATTAATTACCAGAAGACAGCTCGAGAAAAATTATAGAAAAATAACGATATAAAAACAATTCCAATAACTGTCGCTTATTTTCAATTATGGAGCTGGCCTTGACTCAACTGTAGTTTTAATAAACGTCTCGACATGTTCTTTCGCTGACACTGTGCGAAACCGATCTCTTTTCACTCTTGCAACTTTCATGTTTAACGCTAGAATTACCGACGACTAAAGTATAAAATTTGTAGCGGAGAAATTGAATGGCGAGAAATAGGAAATAATTTATGACATAATAAAGAACGCGAAAAATTTTATTTTGATATTTCACTATCCTATATAGATGACTCGAGTCTCTAAAAATACACAGTTTAATATATAAAGTTTCTATCGGAAATAATTATATCATTTTAATCAGAAGATTTTAATCACAAGCTTTTATTTATATATTTTGTTAAAAATCATAATTATACGAAATTGTGAAAAATTATAATGGAACATTATAAATTAGTCATATTCCGACCACAGGAACGCAAGACTCTATTTACATATTTCGCTAAAAATCATTCAAGCCTCTGTCACAAAATTACAAACTGATCATTTTAATCAGAAGAACACGAAAGCTTCTATTTCGCTAAAAATCATTCAAGTCTCTAAAACTACACTGTCGCAAGTATACAAAGTTTTTTTTTTTTGAATGAAAAATTATAAATTGATCATTTTGACCACTTTGTACAATCCTAGCGTTAACATCGACATAAATGTCGTTTCGTAAGATTGCGATCTTACCATTGGCTCGTCGGTGTTCTTCTGGAACTGGACCAGCCTGACGCGCGTTACATTCTCGAGGTCCAAGTCGCCATTTTGACCCTCGAGATCGTCGCCGCCGTTCAGATAGGGGAGAAGAGGCGGCGGCGTAACTCTGGTCGCTTCTTCGCCATAAACTTCGTGTCCCGCTACGTCATGCGCTTGCAAAAGCGCCTGCAACAAAAGATCAAACGAGGGGAAATTAAACACCAGTCAAATATCGGTCGGCATACAACCGAACGAAATAAAACAACTCGGCTAGCCGTCCTGCACTGCCATCGCGGACGCAATATTGCGTGTCGCTTGAATAAGCGACTATCCGCAAACACACAAACACTTTTGTTTCTCGTGTTCGACGGAATTTCGGGATATTGCGGTCTGGCGTTACGGCTCCCCCCTTCCCGAGCTGCTCGAAGCAGATAAGGGCGAGGAGGTTTTTTCTATCGATCGCCCCGTGCAACACGAGACGCGGCGCGATTTTTCGAAAAAAAAGGCTTCGAAATTGCGATGCTTGAAACTTTGTAATGAAGTGTTGCCCGAGCCCCCCCCCCTGGATCGGCTTCGTAAAGCGAAGTTCACTCGTGCGTTGTGTTTTCGAAATTAAATTATTCAACTTTTCCATTGAAAATTTAACTGAACACAATTGCGCTGATCGCTCGAAATACGATTTCAATCATGAACGAAGTTGGGAGTTTAATAAGAAATGGGCTCTTTATTCGGCTGACGCATGTACCAAATACCTTTTGACTTCACTTTGTACTTTAATTACTTGAAAATTGCACAATTTCTTTAAAACGTTATCAATATTTCATTTCTACGTCGTTCTTCAAAGACTCGCTCGTTTAATATTATCCTATATTAAATTCACGATTGTGTTCTGAAGAAGCCCCTCAGTGCTCGGAATTTCAACTCGTTTGTTTTAATTTCTCAATTTAATATTCAACCATTCGTTCGCAACTTTCCGATGAATTTCGATTCCAAAACAACGAAAAGGATAGCTGCCGCGGTTGATAAAGAGCATGTCTAACTACCAGATTCGTTGAAACGGTTTGTGATTTTTTAGACAACTCTAAAAACATTAAGCGAATTCGTTAAAAATAAATTTCGCCGCGGCTCCCCATTTAGTTGAAACCGGCGGTAGTTGAAGCCGGCTGAATAACTGAAAATAGTTGCATAACGTAACGCTAAAATATCCTAGTTTCCCTAACAATTGTTTTTACATACTTCGCATTTTTCACGCTGAACGTGGAACATTTGTCAAATTTATAACGCGAAACTGCTTGGATCGCGATTTATACGGCGTGTTCGCGCAAAAGAAACAAGTTAACGACCGTGTAATTCAGAACATTTCGCGTTATCAAACGCGATTAATATTCACAAAACAATTCGCTTCGGGATAACGTCGAAAGTAGATTGCTTTGTCGGCCGAAAAAGCAATTACTATAAATTCTAAACTGGATGAAATGAAATTTTGTTGACTTTGCCAAGTGGTATAGTTAATCTGTCAAATGTTGATGGATGATTGATGTGTTGTGAATTGCGACAATAATATTGCGAAGTCTATGGTTCATCGTGTACTGATTTAATAATGAAAATATATCGATCGAATTCTCTTCAGAAATTTAAAACGAAGTTTAACATCTGCTTCATATTTCGCAGCGTGTCAAAATTTTCTCCCCCTCCCCCCCAAAAAAAGGAAAAAGAAAAAATAACGCAGAAAATGTTTTCCGAAGAATTTAATATCGAGGTAGAATGCAAACAAATTTTTGCAGCGTCTGTGGATTTTTTAAGAAGAATTTTAAGCTGACAAATTGTCGAGATATTCCTATACCGAAAAAATATGTACGATTTAATAAAAATTGAAATGACGAACCTTTCAGTATCAACAAAGTAGAATTTTCGATACGATAATTACGTGAGAGTGAAAAAACATTTACTCTTTCACCCTAAAAGAAAATTTATCAACGCGTTCTCAGAAATTACTGTTGTTCCAGAAAGCACGGGATGATCCTTATAAAATACAAAACAAAACTCGAAGCTGTGCAACACACTTTGACAAGAATAGCAAAAGTCTCAGTTTTGTTACTGCGTCAGAGACATCGCGAAATTTTAGAGTAGAAAATAACAACGTTAGAAAAGGAGAGATGAAACGCTGAAATTCGCTCGACTAAATCACTCGTGCTTAGCTAAAAAGAAGGGTTAGACTTTCTCTGACGACGATTTTCGTTGAAGACCCTCCAAGACGTAAAATGTGCCGTGTTCGGTGTTTCCGCGAGAGGCGTGCGGGCATCGAGAAACTCTCGAAAAACTAGCGAGCACGAGAGCGAGCAAGAAACGTCGTTGACTCTTCCCGTGATCGATTCGCAGCGTCTCGACATCGACACGTTCAATGGCCCTCCGCACCCTTTTCAAGCTACGTAATGAGAGAAGAGTCACGTCGGTCGGTTTGAAAAGCGGAAGGGGCAAAAAGAAGAAAAAAAAAAAAGAAAAAAAGGGGACCAGAAGGCAGAAGTGGAGACAGGTTGTTCCGCGACGTACGATACGGCATGTCGCATGAAATGCTACGTGTCGGTATAATTCGCTGGAACGGTGCCAGTGTCTGAAGAGCCGTTTCGTTCGATGTCGAATTCACTCACTGTTCGAGTTCACGCGTCGATGTCCGCAACCAGAGAAAATCTTGTCGAGCGTAGAGTAGCTTAAGAAAGTTATTCGACCGTTTGTAGGAACTTTCGACGAATGCTATTACGTGCGTCGTGCGAGAAATTTTGAAATTAGAGTCGGAGAGGTTCGATTATTGTCGATTATTGTGATTACAAGTTTAATATTGGGAATATTGTCACTGAAAGTGATTTTAGCGGGGGAAACCCAGAAAATCGGGTCTCTTCAGGTGCAACGCTGATGCAACGAAAATTAGCGATTGGTTGATTTGGGTCACGTGATTCGCGACGAGACCTCGAGTAGGAGTGGCGTTGTCTGGTAGTGAGCGATCGCGCCTGTAATTTGTTTGCTATCGATTCAAATGTTTTGCATGTCAATACAATTTTATGGCAAAATAGTCGTCTTTATTTGATCACTCGTTTCATTTCTATTGAAACTCGACCACAATGTATTTACATTCGAAACCAATGCATTTCAACCAATTTGCACTTATCAACATTTTATTGCTTCGAATACATGTCGTGAAAATGTATATTTTCGACGAAGTACAGCTAATAGAATTTCAAAATGTTTCACGGTGGATATTCAAAAGCTTTTACGAGCCACACGTGTGAAATTCGTACGTGCGAAAGGAGACACGGTGGGACAGTGGGCAAGCCGATTGGCGAGAACAGAAGGAAATATACGAGTTCGCTTCTGGAGCCGGTCTGCTTGAATCGGAGCCAAAATCGTCGCATGATTCGCATTGATAGCCCCGCCACGTTTCTATTTCCCGTTGCGCCGTGAACATCCGTCTAATCTATATGTAAATCCTTCTTGCCTGCGCGCGTGTGCGAAAGTGCGAGGATATCGCTACAATTTTAACCATAATTTTCGGAGGAGCCAGAGTACTCAGCCAGATACCGGCTCCTAGAAAATGGACGGGGCTGCTGAATTAGGAAATTACTCGTGGAAAATTCACCTCGCCAACTTGTACGTTGATTCGTTGTGCTTATTGCAAATGTAATAACGCAAGATAATTGAGTATACATAACAGTGGAAATTTCAGCGTTTCTGATATATTTCATATACGATGAAACAATTGAAAATCGCTTCCGATCATTCGTTTTATCGTGATGATATTAGTATTTTCCTGAATTACTTATTCTTTCGTGACGATTTGGTAAGTCATTCATCTTGCTCGAGTATGCCGTTTGTTGCTTCCTCCTCCTCTGCGTAGTTTCATCTTCGCGCGGTTCAGGATTGCTACTTTCGTATGAAAGTTGAAACGTCGATCATCGATCTTTCCTTTATATTTTTTTGTCTTCGCGACAAAGACAAGATTCTTCTTTCTCTTGTATTTCCCATTGCTCTGTGCCTTAGCTCGAAATACTCATGTTTGACTGTACGATGAGTAAACGGGAATAAAAAGAGAAAGAGAGAGAGAGATCGAACTATGTCAGCAATGAATGAGTGAAAGCGAAGAGAACTGCAATATTGTTAGGTTAATTTGAATTCTACTTTCAATTGGTCGATGAAAGTATCAAACTCAGTGGAAAATTTTTCAATTAATAAACTTCCGTTTCAAAGTACCGTGTACACTCTAAAAATTACTTTTTCAACGAGCAAGAGCCACAGCGGCAAATATTCAAAAGGAAATTTCCAAAGGTGGCACATTGAAGATTTCCAGCATCACCACACGTACGGATCTCTTCCGTTCGTAGTTTTATGTTACTTGTTAAAATCAGAAATTCATACGTCGCCGGTTTATTCGCCGTTCATTGAGATTAGAAAATGTCGGACAGTGAAATTTTGATGGTATTCGCAGTGGCATTAACGTCGTTAATTACGCTAACGCCGTCGGGCATTCATTAATTAGAGGCGGTTCGCCCATCACGTCTATTAAATTTTTTTTCGTTTGATGGCCGAACGAAATCAGAAAAGCAATGAATATCAATCTCGCTTCGTCACGTTGAAAACGACGAAATCTTTAGTCACTTTTTCTCTAAATGAGAAAAAAAAAAATACATAAAACTGCTCTTAAAATAAGTTTTATTTTTTTAATATCGTTCTTGATACGAAACATGGGATAAATCTAAAATTGAACATCTCATAAAAACGATTTTTCACGAGATGATTATTTCAGAAGTGTAGGATGACCATTTCGGAGGATGACAAATGTTTATACTTTTAAAGGATTCGAAATCCATTTGACGAAAGAGCTGTTGCAATATTTAATCGCGCTCGAAGGTAACATTTTTACGCAGTGAGGAAAATCAATGATTCCCGCGCAGCTGTGCACCGTGCCATACAAATTCATTGTTATTTATACACCCTTTACGATTTCTAATTGGGAATTTTATTAAGCGTAATTCAGCCACAGGTATGCAAATTTTCGATAAATCACGTTTGAAATTACGTGTATAAAATCATTGCGCCGCGGGATGAAACACTGCTGCGATTTTATTGTCAACAATAGCACAAGTTACTCTTATTTTTCGATAAATAAAATTTTTCTTTTTTTTTTTTTAAGGAAAAGCGAACGACAACAAAATCTTTATTAAGAGGATATTGTTTCTTCGATTTTAATGACATCGTGATACTTTGGACAGCGTAATATCGAAAGGGAATGTACGAGGAAATTTCTCTCTGAGAGATTAATTTTAAGATACACTGACACTGTCCACCCTTCGAGAGATGGCAACTTTGCTTCACCTGACTTTTGCTAATGCAACTTCTTTAAAAGTCGAGTTTACGAAAACTTCACTGCTAATGCGCTTTAGCTGAACGAGAATGTAGTCGAGATAATTGCTAGAGAAGTCTCCCGAAAGCCAACGAATTTTAAATTTCACGCTCCGCGTGCGTCATTATAACGTGATACATACTTTTTGACTCGATTCGCAAAGAAATTAAATTCAGCGGAAATACAATATTTTTTCAACACTTGTTCTACTCTGCGAAAAAAAAAAAAAAAGAAACAGAATAAAATAAAGTCTGAAAAATTTATTCATAGTGCAGAAATTAAATTAAATTATACAAGGCACGTATATTCTCTCGATTCAATTTTCAAGAAAGTACTATTTTTTTTTTTTCGAAAAAGCTCAAGTTTTTGTTAGTAAAATAAAATATACAAGATATTTATCTTGGATGCAGTTTCTATTATGACGATTAAACGAAAATAATTAAACCTTGTGGAAGTTACAATATAACTTAAGAAAATAAATAGTTTGAACATTCATGAACCAATTGTTAATAGAGCAGAGAGAAAGTGAATAACCTCTATCGCGATTCTCTATCCAAGTGAACGTAAAATTTCGATGGCGTTAGAGGTATAAATTATCTTAATTCCAGTCTAGGTTAAAAGGTATTACGAGCAGCTAAACTGCAACCGTTTGCGGCCGCGTTTGCACGTCAATGAGCCAGTTAGCGGTTTCGAGGGTAAAATAATATTGCTCCATGCAAATTTCGCCGCGGTATATCTAGCGTGTTAGTATCTTGTAACTGGAAACCAATGCATCCTGCCAAACAATCCTGTCTGCCGGATCCTTGGATTACCTTGTCTTTGTTTCATGCCGCTGCATTAAGCGATTAAACTAATTATTTCGCTTGAAAACGAGAACTAATTTACTAATTTGTTAGCTGGCTTTTAGAAGAAGCTAATTAAAACAAATGAACGCGAAAGAAGAGGAATGGACGAGATACGATCGAAATAACAAAATTTTCAAAGAGAAAATTGACCAACTTTTTAATTTTTCTTTAATGACACAATGTCGTACAGATGAACGATGAAAAGCGCCGATGTTTCGTTTATACTTTGAGAAATTTATCGCGCGGAAAATCAGTACGAGAGGGGAGCAATGTTTTTATGAAGGGAAGCTATGAAAAATGAACAGCAATATTGCCAAGATGCCGAGCGATATTGTTGCATGGCCAATTTCGAGACGGTAGCCGCGTAATGAAATGACGTGAAAAATCTATGCGTAAAAATGGCAGTTGCGTTCCCTCTGACAAATGGATACGATCCACCGTGCTCGAGTCCATTGATTTCTCTTGATTTATTTCGCCAAAATACGGTCAACAAGTTCCAATTTATAATTCAATTGTATCCCGCGTATGTCGCCGGTACACGTAACAGGACATATTTCAAGAAGATTCACGGACCGATTCAAGAAAGGATTTACGGTCGGCGAACGACGGACGTAAATTTTAATTGAAATCAAACAGGAAAATCAAACACTCTCCCCCGTCACAACCACGCAATTATGATCTCGCCGTTAATGATTCCACATCTACTAGAATTTGCAAATTTAAATAATTCAGTTTCGATCATTCCGATCGCAACAGTAGAATCTCGTTCAACCGGGCAGCTTCGCTGCCAATTAAAATTACACGCGAAGACGCTATATTAAATTTCCCATCGAATAACGAATAACAGAATTACGCGCGGTAATTGCAACGAAGCAATTCGCAAGATATTCGCGAATCGAATTTTCAACAATGTAATATTATTTATAATTTTTAGTAATTTTTATTGAAAATAACGTGATACTGTTTATTGTTTGTTGAGAATAAGAATTAAAATTATCGCTATAATCTAGATATGCTTTATGATAAATAGGCTGAACTCGCTGTCTCTTCACTTACTCAAGGCTCACAACTCTCAATGTGATTCTCCTCTCAGCCGCTTCCGCCCGTGTTTCAGCCATCACTCCAAAATATTTTAAGTGCTAGGACCCGGAAAGCTAGAATAAACATTCCCAGGTCCCGGGCCTAACTCTCGCTATGTTAAAACAAATGTCACGCAGGCGGCGATTGTTGGGCACTGGAGAAAAGTTTCCTTTTCCAGAATTCCCAATCCCACACGTTTATACATCGTAACGTTACTCGAACGATAGACGCTGCATATCAATTTCCGTGCCATTTTCATCACGCAAGTGCAACATTCGATGCAAAATAATACGAATTCGTGCAATGCGACACGCGGGCTTCTGTAATTTTCGCGTTACTCGTACGCTTGGTGAAATGGGAATGCGCAGGCTGTTTGAGGGATAGATGGCACGTGAAAAAAATCTGAAAGAATCTTCGCCGCGAGCTGAAGTTTCGTTCAAAGGGGCCGGTGGAGAGGGAAAGAAGGGGGAGATGAGGGGAAGGATAAGAAATGGTAAGAGGAACACCGTCTTTGGATGTGTCGCGGATGGGGGAAGAAACCAATGTACACGCGCCATAGATGGCGAGTGTCTGTATGTGACACAGTTGCACGGCTGAACTATGAATGATGCAGCAGCGGCGGCAGCAGCTTTAGACAGAGATAGCAGTCGCGTAGAACGGTCGAAATTTTTCAGCCAAACTGTGTCAGTTCGCCTCGTAAGTGGGAAACGGAAAAAAGAAAAACAGATCCGTCGCCAGAAACCGAAACGAGCGATCGTAGATTTGCGCAACGTATTCGCGATGACGTAGAGCAATTTGCACTTATTATCACTGAATCCAGAAAATCGGGCCTCTTCAGGTGCAACGCTGATGCAACGAAAATTAGCGATTGGTTGATTTGGGTCACGTGATTCGCGAGAGGGCGTGGGGTAGACCTCGAGTAGGAGTGGCGTCGTCTGGTACTGAGCGATCGCGCCTGTAATTTGTTTTGTATCGATTCAAATGTTCGTGTATCAATAAAATTATTTATGGCAAAAAAGTCGTCTTCATTTCCTAGTCAGAACAGTTGCTTCTGGGCCTTTCAGTGAGACGAATCGTACTGGGGTACAAATTGTGCAGTTTTTTAATCTCACCTCACTTTGTACGCTTCATTACACCGCTGCATTATTTGTTCGCACGTAAAATAGGCAAAATGTTTGTTTGTTATTTTCTAAAACTTCAGTTCATGGATAGCGAGTGGCACTCTACAAGTTATGCGAGGTTTAAAGTTTGGAAGCCGATTAAGAGCGAGTTTCTTGATGAAACAGGTATCCTTTCTATTATGATACTTGAGATAACGTGGAACACCGAAAGGTTCTCAGAGGATAATTATTACACTCTATTATGCTACGTAAAATAAAATCTTTTTCCTTCTTTTCTCTTTGATATTTTTTCTTCTTTTTCTTCTTTTTCTTCTTGATCCTTGGAACAGGAGTATTTGTTATACCAACGAGATTTATTTCAAAATCATGCGTGTATGGGTTAGATCTTTTTGAACGAATAGAAATTCGAAATGACGCCATTAAAATATTTCCAATATAAAATTACCAGATGCCTATGTTGCTAGATACTTCAATCACAATTATTAATTAGTCTTTGATTAAAACAACAAATTATGCAATCCGTCTGTTTATTCAATCAACTGACGTAATAAACCTTATGCAATGGCGAACGGCAAACATCAATTATCAGTTATTAATTTACCAAATTGTAACTGCCTTCCCAATAAATAACCAACCGAGTTATATTCACTCGGAATTTTGTCTCTGACCTGCGACTGAAATCAACGACGAGGAAATAACAAACAATGTGATCTCGAGTTTCCTCGATTTATCCACAAGTGTCCAATCAACCTTCAAAAATTGTCGAAGATGAAGGCGTGAAAAATGCAGTACGCTACGTCTTCGGCTCCCGGGTTCTCGATAACTTTATCGGGCGGTCCACTGAAAAGAAACGAAGCACGAAAGTGCAGCACTCCGTATATTTCATGCCGATGCTCGCTCGCTTTAGCCAGATAGCCGCGGATAGAACCATAGCCACAATACGATCGAAGACCTTTCCGTGGATCCGGAAAATTAAAATTGTTAGACTACTTTGGACTGCAATGGGCATCGGGAACCCGCGAGAAACGAAAAGAATCAGCTCGAGCAAAAACCGTTCCTTTCAGAGCAACGTGAAAGAAGCCGAAGTCAAAAAAATGAATGTTATTCTCCCTCGCAGCCGAGAGGAATTTCAACTATCGTAGATGCGAGGTTAAAAATTAGTACACCTAAAAGAAATGGAATTAGACTGCGGTGTCGTCTGGTGTGTGTTGGAGTGCTATTAGAAATAAAGATCAATATTACACAGTTCCTGCTTGCTGATTATTTGCGAACGAACAATTTTGAAAATGACTCAAAACTTTGTCTTTTGTGCAAACTATACAACTGTATAAAAGTTTGAAATTAACGCGAAGAGAAATATGTTCTGCATGCTCTTTTAACGTTTCGTGCCCCTTTATTTTTCAAATTTAGAGAAAACGAGTACGAAAGAGAACGCATAACAAGAGAAATTTATAGAAATATGACAACTCTGAAAAGCCTTGGCGCGATTGTTACCGTACATACCCTCTGACCTAACCTTCGCAATTTCTGCAATAAGATAGGATAGGTAGGAAGTAGAAAACTTTAATAATAAGTTGAGTGGCAAGGGTCCAGGACGAAACACATACATATCTTCTTCCTTCCTTTTCTTTCCCTTTCTTTCTATTGCAGCGTAACAGTCAAATATACTTTGAACTTTATCACCCTAAATACATTTTACGTAGCACGCGATACTGCACCCGTTTCGTTGCAGACAATTAAAGTTCAATCGTTTACAGTCGTTTTGCGTAATAAAATAATAACAACTGCGTAAACGACAAATGTATCAACGACGACGTCACATGTTTGCGACGAATAAACGTGTTCGTTCGATTTTAATTAAATGCCAACATTTATTTATGCGGGTTTGCAACTGAAAATGGGGAAAAATGTATTTAATGCAGAAACAAGTGTCCAAATATTTGCTCATTATGTAGCAAAGTCCAAGTTGAATCCAAAACTGAAATCCATGGTCTTCTCTATTTCATATAAATAACGATTGCGATATAATTACATCGAGTTTCAAGTTTGCTTAAAAAATTTATCCCAGGAATTAAAAATATTCTCCATGCACGTGTTATAGAACCGTAAAATCACAAATTACGCGTCATAGTACACTTTTTGAAAAGAATTTTTTTATTGTGCTCTTTTGCAAAATAAATTAAGAGAGAAGAAAACTTTCATCGATATAATTGCGTGAAATTGGAAAAATCACACATGTATCTATCTTCCTGTTAGACGACGTCGACAATTACGTACCTAACTTTCTATTGAATTTCGTCGTTCGCCGAACATCGGAGAGCACACAGCGTGTGAACTCAATAAAACATTCGCGCTCCGGGCATGGAAGATCATTCGTTGCAGAAGTCGGAATTAATGTATGCAGAAATTAGCGCCGGGTCATTATATAAGGCGACTCGTTTTACATAATCGCCTATTTTACGTCGACAGCGTCGATTACACCGGGCAACTTGGTCGGTTTTGCGCTCGACCCTAACTACTGAATCCATTAGAAAAGGATATTTGCGGTTCCGTTCGTATAAACTTTTTCGCCTATTCTCTCACTTCTAGAGAGAGAGAGAGAGAAACCTTTCTATTCTTTTAGCAAGTACGAATTCAAAGTCCTATCGGGGAACCTTTTATTTTTAAATCGGACGAAACAATGTTCATTTGCTGCGTTCAAGATCGCCCTTTGAAGCAACGTAATTGCATTTTTCGACAGTAATTTTTTCCTTTCACCGTCGAAACAGAATAACCAATTGTAATTGGACGTGTTTGCGGTAAAAGAGTAGTGGATTCGCGTGTACGTAATTGCCACTTTGACAACGTGTATTTCCCTCTCGCCTGCGCGAGTATTCATGCAGCGAGTATTCCCTTGTTACAATTCTAGGAAACAAATTTAAGAAGCTGCAACGAGAACGTAAATTGAATGTTAATTTTTCCGTAAACGTGTAAAGCAAGATTCGATACCAAAAGGAAATATAAACTTCGAAAGTCACAAAGTTTGATTAAACAGCGAAGCAAACTGGAAGCAAACTGGCGTCTGAACTGTGGATTTTCTTCGCACTTGCGAAGAAGTGGACAAAATATACAAAACACCCAAATTTCGTTAGTAATCCCCATCGAGAGCTATGTTCTCAGAAATATAAACTTCCACAGCAATTAGTTTCATCGTTTCATCTCGCGGTGTATTATCTTCTTCTCAAAATTGCTTCTCAAAAGCAAGTTACACGTTGCGAACGATCGAACGTTACTCGCGTACTCGGCAACGAGCTAGTGAAAACTGATAAAAAACGGAGTTGACGGGTCTCTGGCACGGAATCGTTCGGCTGAAACATTGTTACCAAGGATACGGCAAAATATCGGAACTCTTATCGAGAATCTCCGTGGCTCTGAGCCACGGTCGGTAGTAAATATCGAATCAATTTTCCATATCGGCGAGTCCCCGCGCGGTGCAACGTTCAGTTGCAACGTGCGTTGTCTCGACGTCGGATAGGTAAATCCCGGCGTTCGCTTTCGACGTAACTTGCAATGTACCGTGAGCTGCGCGAGCACCGGCGAAAATTATGCGGATGATAACTGAAATGAAAGGCGGAAGAAGAGATACGGAGCGGCGAAACACCGCACACACTGTGCGAAAAGTTCGGATCCCTGTCCCCGCTGCGTATACGTACACTTGCCGGCCGGTAACCGCGGGCTTACTTAATGGCGAACAATTATAAACGGAGTGGCGGTGGCGAAAGAATGGCCGGAAGCAGGAAGCAGCGCGAAACAAAGCCGCGGAAGAACAGGCTGGACCGTGGCTGTGTGAATGCTCTCATTGTTTTCGCTTCTCGCGGCTTCGGCTCGCGCGAAAACTGGCTTGCCCGCCAGTGAGAGGTTCAACGGCGAGAACGGACCTCTTTCTCTCTGAACCTTCGTACTCGTCGAAGCCGAGATATCATTTTCATCATCGCCATCATCGCGATATCATGGTCGAAATTTGAAAAACTTGAACAGGCTGCGAGATTTTTGGTGGTAACACGTACACTAAATTTAACGACGTTCACATCACACAATGTTTTCTTTGATTTCAGTTCTTTGGAAGTTTCTTTTCGCAACTGATTTCGTCCTTTACGCGATTCAATTTTCGAAACCGTTGACTAGACACATTTCTGTCTGAGATTGGAACGAAATTATGATGGGATGGATTTTTATTTAAGGATTTTCATTCCGTTCAAGTATTGCAGTGAACACTGACTTTGAAAATGTCACAAATACTCCCAAACAACGTAGTTATGATATAAAAGCACACGTTCCACGCATTTAAACTGAAAGAAAAAAAAAAATCAAACGAAAGGAAGCACCTATCAGCGTCCGCCGCGCCAAATAAATTGGCAATCCGATTCCCATCGAAGAACCGCGGAAAAAAGAAAGAAAAAAAAAAGAAGATAACGGAGCAAATGAGATTACAGAATGCTACTTAAAGTTTCTTCTACTCCGGTATTTTCGTAATTTGCAACGGTCGCGTCCTCGCGAGCCAATTCCTCCTCTTCTTTCACCGCGTTTCGCTTCTTTCGCGGCTTCGCCATGTTTCCCTTAATGGAAAGCCTTTATTCATTCACCGCGCTGACACAATTTCCCCCTGGTAGATAGGGAAAGCGCCACGCCGCGGCTACGAACCTCAAACGCAACCCCAAGACACTGTAGATTAATTTTAGTCTCGCGCAACGATGGCGACGTAATTCGAGACAAAACGCGACTGAGCGCGAAACTACCGAGAACGGGTTCTTTTCTTTCTGTCCCCCTTCTCCTACTTTTCTCTTTTCCTTTTCCGCCGCGAGTTAATAAACCGTGGAATTTCGTTAAGCACCGGTCCAGGTTGGAACAACGACGCAAAGTTTTGTCATGCAAAGCATCGCGCCGCTTTGAAGAATTAGGCATTGGTTTACGTTTGATAATTCAGTGAGCTTTCATATGCAAATGGAGGCGGGGACAAATTCCTTTGTCAACCGTTGGAGAGTGCCGAGGTTTTCATTGACGCGTATGGCGCATCGACGAATGGCGCTTTTATCCGACACAGATGCATTAAGATGATTAATTTGTCTTACTGGCGGTGGATTAGCATTGTGGGCGTGCGTCGATGCTGTTGAACTTTGACCCGCAAGAATTAATGTCATTCGGATTTCACACACACACACACACACACACACACACACACACACACACACACACACACACACACACACACACACTGCAATTATAAAATCCTATATCAACGGAAGGTTCTTTGCTTCTTTAAGGTTTCGTAAATCGAGTTTCATTTTTGATGCTGCTCAAACGTTAAGAACGTCAAGATTCCAGAGGATGTGGTACAGACGAATTCGTTTCAAACGAGTTTAGTGGTGGAACGTTCTCTCGGGGAAATGAACTCGGGGGTGAAAGAAACTGAGAATTTATCCTTTTCGAATCGGGGGCTCGAGCTTCGAACAACGAACGCCAACTTATCACGCGGAAAAAAGAACGATAACAGTTTCGTGGGATGACAGTTTAAACGGAAGCGCTTAACATCGATCCGCGAGTGATTCTGTTCCAACAAACGCGGCGTATTATCAACGTTGAGGAATAACAACCGCGTGGCTGATTCGAACGCAAACGGAGCATAAATCGGGTTCACGTGCACGGTTCCCGCGTTTTAAAATGGCCGCGAGATATTACCGAGCGATATCACCACGATAATCGGCTGCTTTCTATCCTTCCCTCTCGTGTCGGATATATTTTATCCGTTTACTACTTGCTCGCACAGATTCGAAAATCCGTTGTATCACGCACCGCCGTACATATCCTTCTGCCGACACACGCCCCAGCCATTCCCCATTTTCCATTTTCTAACCGGCTACAAGCTACGTCATAGCGCGCATGTAAAACGAGACCGCACGTGAGACACAAGCTCACTCTGCCTCCGCGACGACCTGGAATTACGAAACCATAAATAGTCGCCGGGTTGGAGGGACCATTGTCGGCGTTCAACGATCAATCGGGGGTAACAACGGGCTACTATAAATTTCAATTAATTCTGGTAAAACGATGCCGCGAGCGGCGCGCGTGCTCTGCTCCAGTTTCACAGCTTTTGTACCATTACGTTTCATCGACGTTCCCCGGTATGTGTGCACATTCTCAGACTGCCGCCCGCCGCGCTTTTATGATAATGTTATCCTCTTGTAAACGCCTCGCACCGGCATAACTCGCACGTCCCGCGCCGCGATTTTATTCCTGGCTCGCGTCCTTAGAACCGCACGATCATTCGTAATTTGTGTCGACCTGCTCCGCGAGGTACTCGACTCCGCGTTCTCCTTCTCTCTCGGCTCGTTTAATTTTTTCCCGTTCGTTTCGCTTTTCGCTGAAAGGAAGAGAACGAAAGGTGGAAAATGTACTGTCGCCGGGAGAAATCTGGTAGCTCGGGATTATTTTTAATGGCGCGCAAGATTGCAGCTCGCGAAAGATAACGCGAGTCTCTCTCTTGCGAGTCAGGAATTCGACGGACTTGATATATTCTGTGGCGAAACGTCGTCGTACGAATTCGAATTTTTTCTGCTTTTGAATTTTAACGAAATTGAAGAAGAACTTGTGAGATTGGGCCTCGATGACTGAAAGAGATTGGTTCGTATTACGAGTACAGATGTACGTACGGTGGCATGGTTCTGCAATTTAAACAAGTGTCAAAGTTTGAATCAAAGTGGACGATTTCGGAAGCGAGAAATTTAGAGAAGTAATAAAAATCTCGCAAATATATCGAATAAACAATGGCTTCAAACACTTTCTTTTTACCAATTTTAATCATTTAGAAAATTCACAGAATATGCAGGGGAAGTTAGTTTTCATCTTTTTTAAACAACACTCGACACTACACGAGCTGTTTCTGGTTAGAGATAGTATAATTTATCTTCACTTAACAACGCTGCAAAATAATTATATAGCTAAGATATTATATTGTACTCGATATGATAACATATGTCGCAAATTTGTAGAACATTTCACGTAAACTGACGCGTTCGAATTTATCACGCGTGATATATTTAATATCTCGTTGAAAAAAAAAAATCTCACAAATAAGCTATACATATCACGAGATAGTTCGCGCGGAGATGAACAACATCGCACGGCGGGATTTATCTCGCTTATAAATACAGTCGAGTTTGAGTTCATTGGAAACTAAAATTTTAGTTAGCGCTCCGTTAAATGAGACTTCGTTGACTGGATCGACTTGCCGCGAACGTAAATCTCCATACGATACAAAGAAAAATTCATCGGCAGCGAAATTCATCAGACGAATTCACGCGAAATGAAATTCGATCGGTACGAATGAGTTAACAGGTTTCGACAAAGCCTGCTTTATCAAGAGAACTGCTTCGCGAGCAGGCTATTAGTTTTTATTGTATCACCGAAAGACGTGAAATATTCACATTCTGGTATCGGCGCAAAGCGTATCGCGAGTGTGTCGTTAGCGAAACGAGGATCACGCCAGCAATATCGACACTGTTTGTCAGGCTGATGTACAGCTTTTGTAATTTCGTCACGCAGAACGTTAGATTATCCGTTTATGCGACCGTATCTAATCAACGTGTCCAATCAATTCGGCATTAAAATCCATTTGAAATTTTCGTGTTTACGCTGTTGTCACGTCGACGCGTAAGTAGATGTAAATTTGTACAGCAATCGTACTCGCCAGGTGATAATTCACTTCGCTGCGTCGCTGCGGTGGAAAGTTTAAATAACAAAATCTGCGATAATACGACGATCGACGAACGTTCGACGAAACGGTGGTGATTTTTCGCCAAGAGCCACGATTCAAAACGAATTTCCAATCGACTTACCGCTAATATCGTGAATCTCGCGTTTTTATTTCTGGATTAAAGTTTTTCTCTCTCTCTCTCTCTCCCTCTTTCTCTGTGGTTAATTTTAACGACAGCTTAACACAATTAATTTTCTCACTGAATTAAAAACACAATCAACGTGCAGATGAATTCACGATCGAAACAGGTGATTAAAGAATCTCCGGCGGGATTTTTTATGGATGTTCACACGCGAAGCGAATGAAATAATATTTGGCCCCGAGAATTTCGATTCGTTTAATAACCGCTTCAATCAATACCATCGCCTATTATCTCTTCGTTAAATACGAAATTAATAAACAGGCCTCTTATTTGAAACGAACGTACTTTGTTTAAAATCGTACATACCTTTTCGAAAGACTACGTTACTCTTTTGAAATAATACTCGAAGCTTTTATTATCGCTGAAAGTGATTTTAGGGGGCCTCTTGAGGTGCAACGCTAATGCAACGAAAATTAACGATTGGTTGATTTGGGTCACGTGACTCGTAAGGGGGCGTGGGGTAGACCTCGAGTAGGAGTGGCGTTGTCTGCTACCGAGCGATCGCGCCTGTAATTTGTTTCGTATCGATTCAAATGTTTGCACATCGATAAAATTTTATGGCAAAAAAGTCGTCTTCATTTTCTAGTGAGAACAGTTACTTCTGGGCCTTTCAGTGAGACGAATCGTACTGGGGTACAAGTTTTTTGACACTGCGTTTAGAATAATAATGGGGGAGATGAAAGTGCGAAGGAAATACACGAGATAAATCTGTAATAATCGTGCTTGCTCCGAGAATCGAGTACCTTCCGTTTAAAACGAACCTACTTAATTCAGTATGCATTAAACTTCGGATTATTTAAATCGGAATACCTGGCATAGCTTAAATTCAAGTCGGAACAATCTTGCTGGATGTATTCGGAGCCTCGTGGCATGTTGCTCGGTAGCGTCGGTGTGGTCATTTCTACATCGGTACACCAGATAAATTACATCTGATTAACCAAGTTAAACTTGGGTTAGATATATATATATATATATAAGCTTAAGCATGTCAGACCTGGTTCAGATACGTACATATGTATTATATTACGTTTACAGCGGCGTTTACGTTGGACCTCGCATTCAAGTCGTATAATTTTCGTTCGCGATTGTATTTGTAGTATTCGCAACACTCTAGAAACTTCCGTCATTTCATAGTGTCCAATTATGGCAATTACGATCGTAATATCTGATTCGTTCGGAATCTAAGATCGTTGGAATAACCTGCCTCCCATTCTATCGCGTGACACTTCATTTTAATCGCTTCAGTAACGTAATGGATGTTTTACAATTGTGAGAGTAACTTTAAAGAATGCTGTCAGAACAAATATATGTTGATTTATGTAATAAAACTGATATAAATTTATATATCATACGAAAGTAACATATCAAATATGTTGGTTTACAATATTATAAATTAAAATTATAATACTAATTTTAAAATTGAATGTATAATATTAATTAATACATAACAATATTATGATAATAATTTATGTATAAAACTAAATGTATTAGTTTCTTAATAAATAATTGAAATCTCTAAAGAAACTGCTCACCGTCATCGTCAATCAAATTCGTAATCGTTAATAATTTGTAAAGTTTGGCGAGGTTCATGGCACAAATAAAACACGTCGACGTGCATGCAAGTGGCAATGAACATCGACTTGTAACAGAAAATTTAATGACGCTGGTCGCGAGTTTCGCGAGAACACGTCTCACTGCAATTTCCACGAGCAAGGATCACGATGTAAAAATACCGTCCCAATTGGCCCGTCTTCAGCCTGGTTCCATCGCGTTGCAATTGAATTCCATTATACGCGTGTTCGCATCGGTGAAAAGGCCGGAGCATTCGAAATTGGCATTAGTATCCAGAGCAGATCTCGCGATAAGTATGCGCTAAACCACTTGGGCATCCCCACGTATACCCGCGGCCGCTTATCTTTTAAATTAGATTTTCCCTGCTCGCGCGAGAGGGGACCGAACTTGCCTGCCAGTTGCAAGTTCAACGGTGCACGACCCGATGTTCCAACCAGGTTTTACTTAATGAAATTGATTTCGTCGACCTTGGGCCGATCTCTAATTTTCAGGCTCGTTGACTCGACGAGACCTGAGCTGCAAGACCGTGCGACGTGCCCGTGCAAACTTCTTGCGAATTTATATTGTCACTTGCAACGTCCCGCTTGTTTGTATCACTTCGCTGCGTTTTCACGTCCCATCTCTTTTCTTCTTCCATCTTCTTCCCCAGACTCCCGCGAGGTTTTGGAGAGTAGTCTTTTACCCTCAAATTTCCCGTGTACTTTGAGTTTCTTCATTGAGTTTCTCGCCAAGAGACTATTCGCAAGATATCGTGCTTTCTTTTTTCTTTTTTCTTTTTTTTACGTTATTACGTTTTTTTGGAAAAAGGACAAACTTGGGCTTGTATTAGAATATAGCATGAAAGAAATTCAGCTTTCATCGTTTCAGTTCCTTGGACGTTAAAGATAAATAGCATAATTGTCACAAAATTTTCTTTATCTTTGATAACAATATTTCAAGCAAAACAATACCAATCATCACTTGGAGCAAAATATTCTAACGATCCAGTTGTCAGAGTAGAAATCTCTTGCAAGAATCATTTCAATTCGCGGCGCCTTATTTTCGGAAATTTCGCATCACTTGCTGGAACGAGTGATATTCCATCAAAAGTTAATGCCACGATCGTTTTTACGCCCGTTCTAGCGTTCATAAACGAATTAATTAATACTTTCGTAACTTATTGAAAATTTGATACACCGAATGATTCCGCGAAAGTTCGTAATGAAATTTAAGGAAAATTCAAATGCACAGTATTTACATAGAATTAGCATTCCATTGAATAATGTATGCACCTCACTTGCTTCAGTAATTTTTCGCTATCCGTAGATGGTCTCTGCGACTCCCTTTTCGAACAACTTTCCATCTTTTCTTCATTTGGACGGGTTTCAATAAATACTGTTTACCAGAAAAATTGATGCAACCAATTCGTCCGTTACTGAAAAAAGTTTTCCAACGACTCGAATAAATGATAATAGCACGATGAACAGACGAGAGAGGAGGATGATAGTTACGATTCATTTCAACCATTTCTGTCGATTCTTCATCGACACGCGACACGTGAAAAGTGGACCACATTTTACGAACGAATGTTTCTTTTTAATTGCGCCGCTTAATGGAATTTAAGTAGGAGTGTCAGCCAAAGTCTAGCCACTCGTCGCGACGTTATCCTGCTTCGACCCGGCGAGATGCACAAAATTTAATACGAAAAAAGAAAAGAAAAGAAAAGAAAAGAAAAAAAAACTCGGGAAGGAAAATTGAAGTATTAACGGAGCTCCAAATATTTCCTTTTCGGACCAAATGAAAACGTGCGTTTCAAGGGGAGGGAAAATTAGAACTACAAATATCTCCGTTCCAACTACACGAAACGTTTCGACCGAAAGAAAATTAAAATATCAGAAAAAAAAAAAAAAAAGCTGCGAACATTCTCCAAATGCGAAATTTCCGCGTTGTGTAACTCTCTTGCCTGGTTTAATGATGTCTTCGTGAAAATTGCGAAATTTGTTCGCGCGCGGCACGTTCCCCGGGAAGAAAGGAACGAGCCAGAGAGAAGTTCGGGCTTGGATTCGAGGTTACTATGAAAAAGTTCAAGGATATAACGGATAAAAATGCTGGTGGAAAGATTTAATTAATATAATTTGGCCGGTTCGCGCAGTCGGTTAAGGGTAAGCAGACGATGTTTAAACGAAATATAGCACGTACCAGCGATACCACCGAGCGAGGCAAGTGGATTTGCTTTGGTCTTAAATTTTTGCTCGCGAAGATACACGAAAAGTTTTATGCATTCACGTCGAGTGGATGATTTAATATGTACAGAGAAATAGACGAAGAAACCGCCCGTTTAATTAGGTCATTTTAAATGCGTGCGTGCATACGCGCGTAATTGCACGAGGATTTCGAAACTCGTGAAATTACAAAAGAATAAGCACGAGAGCGTACCCCGTTTAGGGCAAATGCTGCTGTTCGGTTTCGTTTGCGTTAATTTTCAAATAACGGTTAAAGAATCAACTGATAATAATTAAACTCATTATGTGCGAATGAACTCGTTAAAATTTCATTCGCACATTGGCAATTATCTGAATTATATTATCCTTAATTAATTTTTCCAACGAAGTGAACGAACTTAATTGAGTGAAGACTGTTAAGCCGAGGAAATATAGTATTTGGCATTGTGGACGGATAAGATTATAGCTCTTGCACGGTATAATTAGCAAATAGGTCTTTGTTTAACAATGTTTTCACGATACACTAAAAATCAATTTTCGACGGCTAACAAGTTGATCCAACGTTTCACGAGCTCTAAACAAGAAACATTTTGTCTGATAGTACGAAATGTTACGTTAGCAACACGATAGCAATTAATAATTCGTTGCTTTTGCAGCGAGTAAGAATCGATCAGATCCTCGGTGTTTGCCGATTGCTTTCCAAATCGAGAAAGCCATGAAATTATGGGGCCAGTGATTCAAATACAATACGCGCGCGACATAAAAATCTTTTACAATGCGCATTTTACAATAAAGCGATTATTTGGCAAAATATCGATGCAATAATGCGTTCGAACAATCAAAGGAAATAAAGCTGCATGAAAATGGAAGAGGCACGACGAAAGAAAAAAAAAAAAAAAACAAGGTAAAAACAACGGGAAAAGTATAGTCCGGTAATAGCCGATTGTTTAATTTTATATGCTGAGCGAAACAACGAAATTTTTTACGATACTGCTAATGCTTTTGCCGAGCACAACGGTATAAAATATATTAAATTCTTCCGAATCGATAAATTGTTTTATTAAACACACGGCCACGTAAAATTTCATTTCGCGAAAGGGAATTGAACATCGTTGACTTACTACGTTTTTAATTGTAATTGGAGTCGAGTCGAGTGCGAGTTTTGTCAAACTCGCGTATTCCTCTCTCGTCGCAGATAAATCAAGCAAATTTCCCCGATGTTGTTTCACGTTGAACGAACACGGGAGAAGCATTTTGTAGTGCTTTCGGAGGCACCTGCGACGCGGGGGTATATTGTGTCTTAAAATCGGATACAAAGTTCTAACGGATGTACCGCTTGAAGCCGCGACATGATTTGGAAAACTTTTAACTTGACTCGGATATCGAGGGATCGAAGTGAAAAAGACTTCCACCGCGTACTTTCGTTAAACTTTCTATTGCAAATAGAGAATGCACGTAAGGAAACAAGAGTTTTATTAGAAAGTTTGAGATTTTCTTAAGAAGAAGAGTTTCGGACATTTCGTATGTTTCAATTAACTTTTTTTTTTTTTTTTTTTTTTGTTAAAACTGAATTCCTGAAAATATCGACAATGTTTCTCAAGTTCGTCTATAAAGAATATATAACTCACTTTTCTAACCACAGTCAAAGAAGCAGAAGTAATTTGGCGCGCGTAGTACATTTTGCGTGATTAATACCTACGACGCAGTTTATGGATTTTCGCATTTTTCAATTTTCTACAAATCTCCTTCGTATCGTAGCAATATCTGCAGCTTTGACCAACAAACAAATTGATATTTCGAACCTCCGTTTTTCTGTGAATTCTACCGATCAACTCGCAATAAAAGCGCGATTTAAAAAAATCAAATCAACAGGATGACTCACGTAGCACAACATCGTCGTTCCTCGGCTCTCGAGAGAACAGGTGTCGATTCACATGGGCCAAATCGTTGGCACGTTAAATTGGTACCTCTTTCTTATCGATGCTGGTCGAAAGCCTGGGTGCCGGCCAAGACGCGAGAGAAAGCGAGCGCGAACAAGACGCGGAGCGTTCAACGTTCCGTGGCAGGAGCGTACGTGAAGACGGTTGGTCGAGCACTGACTGTGCGCGCTCTGCTGTCGACGCTTCGCAGTTCGACTTCCCGCCAATCCCCCGGTGTTACTCGACGCCACTTCAACCGTTTCCTCCTCCCTCCTCCCCTTCCTCCGGCACCATCGCGATGCCGCGAGAGCATCCCTTCGGCGGAAAAAGGGGGTCAACGTTGATGCAATTGAATTATGCTGATCGCAATTAAGAAACGAGAGCCGGGATTGGAGGAGCCACGCGACGCAATCCGGATGGTCTCAACGTGGAAAACCTCCTACGAACCGAAATTCTCTCGTCGAACATTCGAGACGTAAAGGTATAAAGGATCGCCGTCCACCCTTCGGACTTTCGGATGTTGACACTCGGTCCGTGCGCATGATATTCCCGTTCTCGAGCAAAGTTACGATTAAAGTCCGATTAAATTCTCGATTCGTGGTTGGCTCGCGATGCTTAGATGTTGGATCGGGAAGCCACGGGCGAGATCGTAGGAGAGTTTGTTTAGTTTGGGATTCCGACTTCGTTTCGCCGCGAAGATCGCGCTCTTGTGTACGTACTCGGTATTTGACGAGCGTGGGTTCAGCGAGTGGGAGACTTTTTTAATTGGAGAAGATAGTTGGTTCTTCCGCGTGAGTTGAGATATACTACGGAAACTTTGGAAATTTTACGACAAACATGGGTTATTTTTGGTAATTAAGAGTTGCTTGATGCAAAGTAGATTTGTGCAAGTAAACTCTAAATCGTATTTCCTTTCGGATCCAGAATTAGTAATAATCAGTACGAAGAACTAACGACTTTTTTGCCATAAAATTTTATCGATGTGCAAACATTTGAATCGATAAGAAACAAATTACAGGCGCGATCACTCCAGACAACGCTCCAACACTCCTACTCGAGGTCTAGCCCACGCCCCCTCGCGAATCACGTGACCCAAGTCAACCAATCGCTAATTTTTGTTGCATCAGCGTTGCACCTGAAGAGGCCCGATTTTTTGGGTGACCGCTAAAATCACTTTCAGTGATAATAGTATATTTCAAAATTGAAACTTTGTAGATGGTTCATTCGACTACTGAAATTGAAATCCAAGCGTGCAAAGGAGTCGGAAAGCTACTAACATCAATCTCGATTTAAATTTAAATTTCAAAAGTTGAGCATCGATTAAACGACCACGTGCTTTACACGTCTCGTCGCAACGATACAACGTCATTTAATTCAACTTAATTATACGTGAAGAAAGAAATTAAAAGGCTGGATTCATTATTTATGGGAGAAAAGGCGGTCGAGTCATTTGGTTAATATTTAATAAATAAACGTTCACCATCCTGGACTCGAAACACAATCTCTTTTAACGCCACTCTTTCTTTTTTTTTCTTGTCGAACTTTTAATACCTCGTTCGGAGTTCATCGAGTTTATTCAACTCTTCGAGGCTGGCAATTTTCAGCCGGCCATTATAAACCGCACCGGCAGTCGCCACTTAGCCAAATACACTCGGGCTTTAAACACGTGACTTACAGAAGCCTTTCAATACGCGGCCCGCTATTGTGCCTCAATAAAATATATATTTGAGAATCTCGTCGCCAGTTAACGTCGCGCCGTTACGCTTACGATCGCTTTAAGAATTCAAAGCTGAAACTTTTGTGCTTTTCCCAGGCGAACGAGCTTCGCCTCCTCCTTCCTCGCGTTTTTCGCGAACTTCGACCACGAGGGACGTGATTAAAATATGTGGAGGAGAAACGTGGACAAAGAACAGACAGAACTGTTCCGTGGAATTGTCGTTGCTGTCGTTTCAATCCCTCTTTATTATTATTTTACGATATTTGCTAATGAATACGATCTCATCGTATGGTATTCTGATAATGGGCTGGCTGGAAAATTTATTATTGGCATAATAAATTGCACCAAACCTGAGGAGGTTATAACTTGGGCGATACTTTGTCTCGTTGATATTATTTTAAACTTTTTCAATTAAAACGAGAAATAGAAGAATGAGCGAAAGTTAAATTTAGTTCAGGTCTTTTTTGAGGCGAATTTCGGATCGAACAAATATATAAGATTGTACTTTACGTAAAAAAAAAAAAACTGCACGGCTTGTACCCCAGTACGATTCGTCTTACTGAAAGGCCCAGAAGCAACTGTTCTGACTAGGAAATGAAAATTTTATTGATACGCAAACATTTGAATCGATATGAAACAAATTACAGGCAACGCCACTCCCACTCGAGGTCTACCCCACGCCCCCTCGCAAATCACGTGACTCAAATCAACCAATCGCTAATTTTCGTTGCATTAGCATTGCACCTAAAGAGGCCCCGGGTGGTGTAACCACTAAAATCACTTTCAGCGATTAAAAAAAAAAGCATTGAGACGATAAAACAATAATTTCTAAGTTTTTCTTTCTTTTTAAACACGATCTTTCTCGTTACGTTACTCTGAAATCACCGTTTCGTCACGCTCGTTATTTCTTATTCTCTTTATGGCCCTCGATACTTCAGTTACTCGCTGTAATCGTGTAAAACACGCCGGGACTCTGTGTGAATAATAAACCAGAGCGTCAAAAAATTTCGCGATCCAGCGACGTGCATAGCGGCGTGTGAAACATTCACGATCCATTTTGCGGGCACCTTGAGTGCAGTGCATACTTGGTTATTGAAAGGACTGGAACGAAGTAACGCGGATGGAAAACAGCGCGGTGCCAATCAATACGTGTTCGACAATTATCCTCGCGATGGGGTTTTATTAGAACCGGTGTGGCGATGTTGAAAGCAAGAGAATCGCTTGGATTAGGTATATTCGATGAATAATCTAAAGAAGAACCAGCCGGCTGAATAAATAGTAGGAATTGTAAACCGAAGATGTTCTTCTTTCCCTTCGTGAGCCAACGATGAAAAATAACATCGTATTTATAGAGCAAATCCATCGAAAAGAAAGGAGATGAGAAGGAAAACGGTGTGTTTTCTTTCTTTCTTTAGAAGAAGAAACACCACTCACTGAATAAACTTCGCGATCGTAAAGGGATCGCGCAAAGGAGCAAGCGAATTAATTAGCGATAAACTGGTTTTATGTTCTCCAGAATTATGTTGGTCCATACGCGGAATTTAATACCCCCAGTTTGTTTGTAATTCAGAGCTTGTACAGACAATAATTTATTATTTCGCGAGTTCCTTGGTTATTTTTCGAGCAACTTGTTATCATTATTATTTCAGCGAGACGTAACGCGATGATACGTGTTTAGAATTGGAATAAAGTTTTAAAGTTTGTTTCGGTACACTTTGAATTGGGTTTCTCTAATTACCACCTTCCAACAAGCATATGAAACTTTCCGCATGGCAAATTAAAATAACTAATTTCTCATTCGTTTGGTTTAGTCTCGATACATCCGATTCGATGTTTTCGAGAAATCTCTTTCACCGCATCGTGCGATATTTTATTCTCGAAGTTTGCAATAACGGTTTATTAATTTGGTCGTTTGATTCTGCGAATAATAAGCGTTAGATTTAAAAATCCCCGAGCGAAACAATGCGGATCCGGGAATTTATACTCTGCCTGGGCAAGGTATCGCAAACTGGCGAAGGAAACGAGGAAACTTCGACAGAGGATCTCGAGGTTCCAAAAATTTCAGCGAATCGCGACGCGAGCAACAACATGGGTTCCCCGGTTCCGGTGGTAACGGCTCGAATCGAGCCGTTTCTGCTCGCAGTTTCCAAGGGCGGTTACGTTACGCCTTGAATATTAACGCCTGTTTTCCTGTTTCCGCTAATATTTCGAAAACGGAGCCAAAAACAAATCACATTTCCCCGTGGGAACTGGGTCGAGCGGGTTATTGTTGCGACCGACTGGAATTCTCCGCAAGTTTCGCTCGAAACACGAAAGCAAACACGAAAGAAAACTTTCAAAGACAGAGCGAGGATGGAGGAGAGTGTGCACCCTTTGTATCGCGACTGCCAGACGTGTAAACTATAATAACTCTGTTTCGAACAATTTTTTCCCCTCTCTCTCTCTCTCTCTCTCTTTCTCTTTTGCACCATGTTTATTATATTTGCGGAGGTCTTTAGAAAAACAGGAGAACAGCTTGAAAGTTCCTCGACTGGCGTGGGGGAATTTTCACCCTCGTCGCCGTGGGTGAAAAAGATCGCGACGAAGCGTGGGAAACTGAAATAACGAGCTACGAGCTAAACTGCGCGTCCTCGCAAATATTTAAACGGTAGACACGGCGAGAGAGTTCGAGCTACGGTGGTCTCGATCATTCGTCATTTCCTCGTAGGATTCAATTCTTTTTTCCCCGTCGTCCTCGTCGATGTCTCCTGGGATCCCGGATACCGGACGAAATTCAGAAGGGTGCAGTCTCCTTTAAGCGTTTTAGCCGGTAGGTTGCTAGTTAAGTGAGGAGTAACGAATTTCCATCAGCTTGACGAAGCACTTTTCAAGTCCAATACTCCACTTTTACCCAGGGCTGCAGTATAAGAATCCCCCCTCTTCCCCTTCGCACCTCCTCCCCTCCCGTAACTCGCGCGACATTCGACGTGTCGTTTTGTGGCATTCGAACGTGCGAAAGATGGACACCCTGCAATATTGCCGCCGGCGGCTACTTCTTCTCTGACCGGCGACCTGAAACTTTTCACTCGCCCCCAACTTGCTTCTTCGTTCAACTTCGATTAGCATCGCGGAAAGCCAACGGAAATTGTGGAAAACATTCGTTGCTGGTACACTCAGGGTCGCAGAGGGTTACGTAACGCTTATTATTTGTCACGTGAAGATTTATCAAAGATAAATATTACCGCAAGAGCGGTCGAGCGAATGAAGCGAAAATATGCGTGAAAAGATTGTTCTACAGAGTGCACGGACGAGCATTTAATCCCACTGGAAGCCTAATTACGAATGTATCTGCAGGTTCAGGAGCTACAAGCATTAGCACTTTGCCGCTATCAACATTAATGTTTTAGTCGTAGGCTGATTTTAACCGCCGGCAGTTTTACGAAAGGCTAAGAACGTTGAGTTGAGCAATATAGACCAAAATAAATATCTAATTTTTTTTCTATTATACACGGCGGTAATGAAAAACTCATGTTTAAATTTAAATTTAATTTAAAACTCATAAAATTAGTCTTTTCTTATATTTTGATGTTTTATTAAAAAAAGGAATAGGTGGAAATTTTTGCCCGACCCCGTATTTTACTTGATATTAAAAATTCGCTGGAGCGAATTTTAATTTTGGGTGTATCTTGAATTTCGAACAGCACTTACAAAAAGATATCAACCAAAGGTGATTCCAATAATTTTAACAAACATAAAAATTAATAAACTTCTTCAATTTTATACATAAATGTGTCGCACCAATAAAGTATTTGATAATTCAGATACCAAGCTATCAGAACTTGTGAAAAACTCACGGGGAAAAAAAATTTTTCCACGTAGAAAATTTCGTCCACGCAACCGACGACGACAGTGGAGCTCGTTTCACGCAGTCCTTTGTATTTCCCCCCTTTTTTTTCTCCGCAGTGCAATGAAATAATAATAATAATTCACGTTTCGTGCCACCACGAGATTTGTTGGCTTATTTCTCCGTTTGCGTATGTACCTACGTATCATACAAGCTCGTATATATTCCCTAGTTTCTTTCTTTCCTCTCTGCACACACGTCGCTTTCACCTGTGCCTACGTACCACACACGTGCCTACGTGCTTCGATGAACTTACACACTTTGCTTCTACTTATTTCCCCTCGCGTGAGCACGTGCGTGCATTTACGTACGCTAATCGACCAACAGTTGCATGTTAAAAAAAAAAAAAAAAAATAATAATAAATGTGTGATTGCACTCCGCACGGAACGCGCTTGTTTCTCGCGTTGATTCGCATGGTCTCGACGTTGCACCCGTTCGATTTGCGATTTCGATAGTCTGCTCGCGTTACGCGACGCTCGAATGCCGTGATTCGTCGTGACGTTTTCGTCTTCGTCATCCAGCAATTGCGTGACGGGGAGAAAAACAGGCGAACGTGTCGGAATAAATTTATTTGGCACGAGAATATTCCGAGAACAACGGGACTGCGAGACTTCAAAACAGGATTTACCGAATCGCAGATTCTTGAAATTCGTTGTTTGCAATTGCAGAGACTGGCCAGAATCAGTTAAAACTGTTGATTAAACTTCATAATTTACGGGGCAGGTCGGTTTGTTTAAAGTTTGCACCTCAGAGGATTGTTCGATCAACAACTTCGGTATACTCTTGCGGCAGAGATTCGTACAACGCGGAAGGTAACGTTTCGAGAAGAATAACATTATAAGCATCTGGAAACTTTTATTTCCACACAACGGCAACATTCTTCTCGTTTTAATAGCACGACCCAAAGAGGAATTTATGCATTGTAAATGTTTCCAAAGAGAATAATGAAAGATTTGTTGGAACGTGGTTCCTGGAGTTACGATCAACTGGCGCTGACTTGAGAAGTTTAAAGCGTTGTTTTCCTAAAAATTATCTCTCATTTTTACTCGGCGGAGCTGTAGATTTCCACTGCTTGTTCCAATAACTTAGTGTTTTTCAGCTTTGAAAGGGGAAATGAAGTTGCGCCTCATTAAGAACGGCTCTTCAGATATAAGATTACCGACACTTTTTTTGCCGTTTTATCTACTGAATATTTTCTTCAATACTCGACGCAATTCTTCCAATTTTTTTTTTTTTTTTCTTCAAACGACGAGTTTACTTAAAGGTTAAAGAATTGAACGATACAAGAAATATAATATTATATATATATATATATATTAAAAAACATATTC
>KQ435859.1:1919759-1942409 GCA_001276565.1 Melipona quadrifasciata
CTTTTCATATATGTGAAAGTATTTAACGAGAGTTTAAAAAAAAAAAACGAGAGTTCAAAGGGTCAGTTCTCTCGTGTTTCTGCGAACGGTGAGAGTTTTCGAAAACATTTAACAAATTAATTAATTGGTACGCCATTCTTGGTTCGTTTAGTCCAAGAATTTCACATCGACGAAAAAAATGTGAATGGCATAACCTTCGAAATGGCTTTGACTTTCTTTTTTGTCACTGTAACTTAAAGATTTTGTCTCTGAATTAAGTAAAGAAATTGGGAAATGGAACGATCGTGATATATCACTCAAAAAAATCACTTAGAGATAAATTCTGATTAGTTATTGAATTTAGACTGTGAGGAATCAATAGAGTTCTGTGTTATATTGAATTTTATATTGGAAAATTATTATATACATGTAATGTCTTAAATCAACATAATAAATACTGATGACGTTATTGTAGGATCATGTGACATTCTGTGATTGCAATTTCTTAACAAAACTCAAGTAGCTGGTCGTTCGTGTTAAAACCACTATGCCAAAGATAAAACTTATTTAATTTTTCCAACATTTCTAGTTCTAAATGATTTTGTCCTTACAATTGCCAAATAATTATCAGCGAAACCAAAATCGTTTTTATCACCAAACTGCAGATTTCTGTGCAAACTTGTATGCTTACAAACGCGACTAAAAAAATAAAGCTTACACAAAAGTTTAACTTAAGATTACGAATGCTATGCGTACAAAACTTCGCTATATTCTACTTATCGTGTCACATTTATTCCTCTCGTCAACTGCACCTCGCTTTTCTCCTAAATCATCGACCATTTGATTATGACCATTATAAAAATAATCTTCCACCCAAGAATACTCTGAACGCAGAGAACTATACTTCTGGCTATGGAGAGCAATTTCACCGCGAGTTAAGAAACAACGGATTGAAGATGGCGGAGAAACGATTACGCGGAACAACGACGGTCGGCTGGAAAGGAACGAAACGAACTAAATATGGGGGTAAGCATGCCACGGGGTAGACAACGGCGGTTCTTCGCGTTTTATAATGCGACGCTTATTTTCATTCCACGCTCGCGCCACGAAACGAGGTTGACGACGTACAATTTCTCAGACGTTGGTGTTTTCCCTCGCCTGAGCCGAGCATTCAGTTAACTTTGTTCGTTACACGAAAATGTTCACGAGTGCAAATTAAAACGCCAACGGCTCGTTAGTTTCTCAAAATAAATATAGGCGCCCGCAACAAGCTGCGGGCTCGAATAAAAATGCTGGATTAGAAGTCCAGAGCACGGAGGATCAAAACGGGATAGGGAATCTTGGGAATATTTATAATTTATTTGTATACCGATCGCACACTCGAATGGTGAATATCGAGGAGATTTTTGGAATGAAGAAAACAATCGAGTAAACTGCGTCGCAGGATATAAACCGAAGAACTTTAGACGAAGCAATTCATCTTTGGACATTCATGAAAATTGCGCTATTTCTCGTTCCTTGGATTTTAATTAGAAATTTTAATACTTGACAAAAGGGTACGAATTAATTGAAATATCAACGTCTCGAACGAAAATATTACTCGGGAAAAATTCAACGTAGAGATTCAAAAGCATTAATTAGAAGTAATTACTGGGAGGTAGCGTAATTTCGTCCCCCTTAATTAACGCCACCGAGAATATGACACAGAGAGGTAATGACATCATTGTTAATGACTCAAACGGCGTGACGAAGAATTCAACAGTGACGTTCAACTCACCGCGACACACACTGCCCGGCGGGAAAAGTCGCCGGGACACACAGTGGTCGACGATAACGCTATAATTTCCAAGCGGGGCAGAGGGAGACGGCGCGCTATTCAACAATTTTCTAGATTGCGAAATAACAAGCTCCGACTGTCATGAAATTCCGTGGCACACAGTGACCTAATTCGCTTTTCTCGGCGCGGGCGTCACCATAGCGCGGACGAGCTCGCTGCAAGTGAAACCTTGACACGACCTCGAATGGCACGAAGTATCCAGCCGAATTTAAACACACGCGTAATTCCGGCCGCGCCGGAAACACGGAAATGCTTTCATCAAAGGGGGCCTATTGTGTGCTCAATTTGTAACGTTAATTTAGAGCAGCGACCGTGGCGTATATTTCAGTTCAAACGTGATACGAGAAGCAAGTTGATTTGTGAGACTTATACATTCGATTCGGCGACTCGTGCGAATAATAAATTGTTTCCCGAATTTTATAATTCAATGATACGTATGTAAATGACTGATCTGAAGCTGCTCGAATAAACTTAAAATTAGAAAATTTGACTGAATTGAAATTTGGATTTAAGAAACAAGTCTAACACTATTGAGTCGTTTGGAAGTTTCGTAAGGTTCTGTTCTATACGAGATTGTGCTAAGATCGTTGCGAAATAAATTGTTATAGCTTACTTGACAGACTTGTTTAACTGAGAAAAAAGTGAGTGAAAATATCGTTGCTAGCAACGTACCGGAAAGAAGATCTGCCTGACAGCCCACTTAGCTTAACCCGCAAGGTAAAAATCCTAGAATATACAGGAAGATAAAAGAAGAACGGTCTGAAGTTTTAAATATTATATCAAGGTCTTAGTGTTAATCCTAGAGTTATAAAATACAAAGATAAATCTTCACACTTGAGAGTGTCTTTCTCTCGTTTTCCCTTTTTTTTTTTTTTTTCTTTAATCAGAACTCAAGATAAACGTTTGCAGTTCACTGCTGTCGTATCTCTTATACAATATACATTGTCTGGTTCACGAGAGTGCGTTGGATATTTTTGCACACTTTAAATTTTCCATAAATATGTAAATTGAATTCTCTCTGGAAAAAAAAACTCGAGTGGACAGTTTTTAACGAATCATCTTTCACCGCGAGGAATGTGCATCACCCGAAACAAGAGATGCTAATACGCAACTGCACAGCGTAATTAGAGAAATTAGAAGAGCACGAAGGTCGAGGATGTCTTCTAGATGCACGCGTCGGCGCACGTAATTTAAAGCTCCTCATTTTCCTAAAATCTTGTACCTTTGGCCGCGTATACACTCGAATAAAATTGCGTTTGTGGAGTCGAGTACCGACTCGGTAATTTTTTACCGATCTCGGTGTGCTCATTAATACGTACACGCCAAAAGAACAGCGCAAAGTAATTATAACTATTGACCTGTCGCGAAAGCGAAGCAATTTCATTTTCGAAAAACTTTCGACGAAAATTCGTTTTCAAATTTTTTTTTTTGAGGGAAGAGGGAGGCTTTTTTACCGTCCAGATTTTTAAATATCCACGGTATTTCGTTACTGCAGATTTGATTGGTGGAATTGAAAATGCAAAGTAAAAAAAAGTGCAAAAAAAAAAAAAAAGAAAAAATAGAAAAATCCATTTTCCTGCAAAAATTGATCATATCGCGTTGTTCTCCCAACTAGCTGTTACTACAGATTCCGTCGCAGAATTGACCAAGGGGGGGAAAGCGAGGTTCAACGATCCCCGTGAAAAACACAATTTCCAAATATTCCAACTAATGATCAATCTCGGATAATGAGAGAGCCGTTGATAATTTCCACGATATCGAAAACGTTTGATTGTAGTTACGCAGTTTGCGGTGTAATGCAGAAATTTCTGCACAGAGGAAATAAAGTTTCAGCTGAATCGATCCGATGGGAGCGATCGCGAGCTGCCCCCCCTCCAACGAACGCTGCACTTGGATTTCTAACCGGATTAATTAAATTAACATTCCCGCCTTTGTGCGCGTACCGCCAGTCCATTTACGCAGCTTCCTCTTCTGAATACACGAGCGGAATTAGCCACGGTGACGAGGTCGGTTCGTTCTTTCGGACGAGCTCGTTTTGTCGAGGCTCGTTTGTCGCGGATCTTCGAGGTGGTACGCAAATTCGAAACGAAATAGATGAAACTTCTTAATCATAATTCAGAGGTCTTTCACCGAGCTCCTTCTTTTCAGATTTTTCAAAGAATTCTCACGTTTGTTCGAGCCAGTTTCCCGGCATTTTCACTACGCTCCCTCATTGCCCTGGAGGTGCACGTGTACGTGCATAAATTCGCGCAAGTGCGTGGGGATTTTCTTCTAATTTCCTTTTGCTTTTAGTTCCTACATCCATTCTTAGTTCCTACATCCATTCGTTGATTTACTTTGCTCGAGAACAATGTTACCTCGCCAATGGTCGAGTTCAAGATATTTGCGTTTCTATTTCGCTTACTTGAGAATTGTCGAAAAATACCGTCGTCGTTTATTAACGCGAGATTATTTCAACCGTACGTTGCCAGCAAATCTCGCAAGAAAATATAATTCTCTGACGTTGCCTTCAAAGGATCCCCGGCGAACTTTCCATTCGACAAGCTGTTCTACAAACGTTTGACGATTGTCAATCAGTATCGTATCAGTGCAAATACCTGTGTATGTATGTTTCTACGGGGAGAACGGATTAGCTGATCGCCGCAACGCGAATGTAATTAATCACTGAATTTTCATTATACGGATTTTAGGGGCAGGCTATGATGTAATTGTGCAGAAACGATAAACGAGCGTATTTGGCTTGGCGCAAGTGCGCGGAACAGTCAGATATAGCAAGGAATGTCTATCGTGTCATTAACCACGGCTTGGTGGAAAGTCAGTAGGCTCGTGGCGGCGATATATAGGATAACGCGATGAATTTGTAGGCGAGACCTGGCTCGGATACCGACAGACCCTCGATCCCGACCCATTGGCGTTATTCGTCACGTGCCGTGTCAGCGAATCACGTTGCTCTGATGTCTGCTGTTTGCTAATTGTTTCCACGGGGAACGTGTTCTAATGCTCGAACGTGTAAATATCAATTCATTTGCCAAAATAAGCCTCGCATTAATTCCGAGATACGACATAATTACGGTAAATGTGGTTCCTTTGTACACAGCGATATCTTTCTTTTGTAATTATTAGTCCTGGTTAATCGTTACTCGCGGCGATATGAACAAGTATAATTCTCGGGAATAGTCAGCGAACCTGTTCATGCGAATACACCACTTACAGCCGTTGGCTCTATTGTCGTTAGATTTCCTAGTTGGTAGCTTCACTCATGAGTTCACGTATTTTCTTCCATCCCCTTTCTCCTCTCGTTACAACAAAATTACAACGAGTGCAACTGTAATTTGTTGCAATTTTCGTACAAATATATTTATTTATTTCTTTCGATATCTCGAGTGTGCCATTTTTTCTGTCAATATTATTTTAGTTGTTTCATTATTTTAATTCTCGTGAAATTTGTAAATTCGAAACTTTCAAGAATTACTAAAATATTTTTATTTAATTTCCTTATTCGCCTATCACAGTGTCACGTTTATACCTAATTTGTACCTAATGATTAATACGCGATAAAACCCGACGAAGTAAATGCATCGCGAATGATTAAAGAAACCGATGTACCGCAGTAAATTGCATCGTATATAACAATTGTTCGTCTCGTGTTTCGTTCTTCCCTGTAGAAACGGCCGTGTAAAGATCGAAAGAACTCTCTCGGCAGTGTATTCACGCGCTCGGCACATTCTGTTTTTATCGTTTCGCATCATCGCTATTGCTGCGAAATAAAAGTTAAGCGAAGTCGTTATCGAACCAATGAAAGGAACAATTCACGGGGGATAAATAGCACCCTTGTAAATTCCACTCGATAACGATAACTCTGAGAATTACGATCGCGCTATAAAGGAACACTAACATTCCTAATTATACAAAAAACAACTACGAGACTGGCGACGACACGAAACATGCTCTTGATCGAAGAAATACTTTTGCTATGTTGCCTCTGTAAAAATTTCACTCATATTCTATATGATATATTCTTCCATAATCTATAAATATTTTATAAATATTTATAGATTATGGAAGAATATATAATATTCTTTATTATAGATATTATCAATATTTATAAGTACTTTTGGAAAAAATACAATTTTTCTAAATAATATTTATAGATTACAGAAGAATGTATAATATTCTTCATTGTAGATACCGTTAATATGTATTGATTTTATTTTTGTTTCAGAGTTTCATTAATGTCGTTAGGTATTCTCTAATTTTGCGGCTTAAAATACATTTTAATTCAAACAGACGGTGAAATGAATTATGCAAAGAAAGAAGAAAGCAAAAGTTCGCGAATCAAAAAAATGAGGGGAAAGGACCAGAGAAAGGGGAGACGGTGGTGAAAATAAATTGAGGGTTGGCTGATTTATTACGGTTCGTTAGGCTTTTCAGAAATTTCAGGTTTGGACTCGCTTATGTTTTATGACGTTTAGGCTGTGCAGCTGTGCGGTATATCTTCCAACAAAACAAGCATATAATTGAAAAACTAAAAGATCAAAAATATTAAACATCTCGAAGAAAGGTAGAAAATATTCAATCATACACCAATTTCTTCTTTTTCTTCTTCTACTTATTATTATTATTATTATTTTTTATATTTAACTATGTTTTTTAACACATCGCTCAAATGCTCTTAATATTAATTAGTTACAACGATAACGTGAGAACGTTTACCCAACCATCGATTTCATCTTGCCCCTTCCATGGCAGAATATTGCGTTCAAACGTGTTCAGGTTCTCACAAAGGCGACGATATATTAAAATATAAATTCAGAAATAATTATAACTTTGTCCTGTTTCAGTATAATATATTGAGATTTTCAACTTCGAAATTGTTTACGTAGACTTGCAAGACTCTGGAAATTTAGTGATTAATGGTTAAAACAATCGCCATAAATCTTAATAATTAATTTCTTAACTTGTTTGTTTCTTTTATAACAAAAAAAAAAAAATTTTATTGTAAACAAAATAAGAAATCAATGTGAACCTGTCATTATATTATATATGTAGACGAGCTCTCGAGTTTTCTAACATGGTTTACTCAATTTTGCCACAGTTTTTCAACGATAAGAACGAGTGAACGCGAATTGTTGAAAAATAGAGAGAGAGGGATACCCAAATCCAGTTTCATAAACATTTCATGAATATAAATGTTCCAACTTCCCTTCTTTTTTTTAGACTGTACACCGAAAATCGCTTTGGAAAATCCATGGAAGCACGGCACAATTTACATTGTGAAATTTATGAGGAAACAAGTGCTGGTGTATTTACTTTTATAGCACGATGCATCATGAATAGTCATTCGATATACAGTACATAATATTTGCACCAATGTGTTTTAAATAGAAGCGAAATACCTTCAGTTTCTAATCGCACAATTTCATAAAAATGGATTTACTTGTCAATATTAAAAAGATGTAGAAAGAGATGTGTTTGATAATTACAAAAATTGCAAGATTCTTTGTAAAAGTCAGAAGTACAATTTTCACGTCACGACGTTTTTTCTACAATCTAACAAAACTTTTCTCTTATATTTTATAATATCTAACGTAACGTGACAACGAATTCAGGACTGATCGAACTTGAATAAATAATTCGAAACTAAAAGTAAGAATAAGAATACGAAACTATATCGACGAGATTGTACATAATTTAACTTCCAAAATTTATTTTATTCTCAATTAATTGTAACTTAATGACAAAGTCGATTCTAAGTTTATTTGCTATAGCATTAAAAGTTTTAATTGCTTAGAAGACGTCAAGCTAACCGAGCTAATACCTGATACCAACTCGTTCCAATTTTCCACCTGATTTAAAAGTTTGATCAAAAGTAAATCGCTGACAACCAGAAATTCGAAGTAGCATGTAACACAAATATCGATGTTGTTGAAACTTCTCTCAAGTTTAAGTTGCTCTTTAAGTCCGACCAATTTCACAGACACAGTGAAAGTACCGTTGTGAACATGTGTACTTCAAGTATTGTTTAGTGTGTGTATATTTTATAACGACAGTTCGTTTAACTAACGCGTTAAAACGAAAGTTCGCAACGAATCAAAACCAATATTTTCTCTACGATGAAAATTTGAAAATTGTGTCGATAACATTGCAATAACTATTTATAGTATTTGTAGTTATTACAGGCACGTATAAGCTGTCTGGTAAATCGCAGAAATATTCAAGCGAGTAAAAAGCATGGGAGATGATTACTTGTCGCTTGGTCAAAAACGATAAAGAAACACGAGATCGAATACACGCACAGATATTTATTAAATGTATCATTATATTTCATCACATTTAATCACTCTCGGTTTAATTAATCTGTAATTAATTTTATGATGCATTCTGTAATATATTTGCATGTTAGTCATTCGTCAAAGTCAAATATAATTAAAATTGTATTGCACGTTGTGTAAAAAAGAAATAAATCTGGATATATTTGGAAAATGCACAGGTACTAGCATCAGTGTTACGGTAACAAGCAGACAGTTGAAAAATATGAGATTCAAAGGCCATTGAGAATTCTATCCATACGCTATATGTATATTACTACGTGTAGTAACAACGCGCAATAGTCCGACACATTATTTAACCCGTATTAATCATACATTTTTGAAGCGAAATCTCTGTGCTATATGATTTTTCGTTATCCTTTCACTTTGTTTTTGCATAACGTGAATAAATTTACAGACTTCGCTGAAAATCTACGTCGCTTTAAGTAGAACAAATTTCTATATAGTCAGACACTTTGATTAAAATGAACTCCCACGTGGTCAGACATTTTGAGTGTAACAAGTCCGTTGTCAGACACTTCAAGTAGAACAATCTCCTATGCGGTCAGACATTTTAAAGGATCACACGAAGGCTCGTCGACCATTTTTGTATTGATGTAATTATAACGATACGATGACTCAAACTCGAAAATATAATAGAATGACTTGAGAGTACGAGGAACAATTACAGCCAGGTAACTGTGGCGTTACAATAATTTATGATATTTCAGCTTCAATGTCAACGTCGAGATTTAAATTTAGGTTTCTAACTTTTATTCATTCTTCAGGTTGGTTCGTTTTATTTCCAAGTTAATTGACTTACATAAATTATATATTCTGCAGTTTACATTTCCTTCAAGTTATTAAATTATATCTGCATTTCAATTTGGGAATGATTCTGATTCTATTCGTCCTAGACTTCCTCTCTCTCTCTCTCTCTCTCTCAATGCAAATACGTATATGCTATTAGTAACAAAAGGATTAAGGAAGCGTTGTTAACGTAGCATTAATCGGTCCGTGAAGTATTACCGTGGGAAAAGTGACGTGGCCAACGAAATATTTAATTGGTCCTTTCGAGGTCGCAAGACTGAAACGGGCTACCGAGTCAATTCGTAGGCTCTTTGATATTGCAGTGCAATGAAATAGGTCAGCTGGGCGCTGGTGTTGCCGGCCAGCTAACAAAGGCAAAGTCCTATAGCGACCGACGTGATTTCTGTCATTCTGCGGCGAGTTCTGTGCAAACGTTTACGAACGCATTCTCGTTAACCAATTTCCGCTCCCTCGCCTCCTGGGCTCGTCCTTGCCCTAAACGTTTCTCTTTTTTCCTTTTTTTTTTTCTCCCCCTCTTTTTTTGTCTCGTTACGTAGATACACGTATGCCGGCCGATTGTGACTGAACGTCCGCATGAAATGCTAACGAATCCACGTTAGGGTCGAAAGCTTTGACAGTTGTCCGAGAAATGTCGTTAAACTTGCCCAAACGATCGATACCGGAAATTTCTTTCTTTCATTTTCGCACAATTATCGTGTCACGTTACCGAAGTCATTAAAAAGGACGAATCAGGCATTTGGTGTTATTTGGTTAAATAAAATATTTATCGTGTCATTTTAATTATATTTGAATATCTCTTTGAAATAATTATTATTTATTACGTATTTATTTATTTTAAAAAGAGAAATAACTTTTCTGGGAATTGTTTCATTATTCAACTATCGAATGAATTATTGAACAACTTGTTATTATTATTAACTAAATTATTATTAACTGAAATAATTAATTGAAACAGCTTTAGTCAGTATTTTGTATTGAAATGTTTGTGAAATAATTCCGAAATGAAATACTTTAGGTGAAATTTTCGTCTGTAAATAATTTTTATGATCATGTGATGCGAAATTGACAACATACAGCAGGGCGTTAAATTGTCTCACCGTTAACTTAACTATTACATGGTTTAGCAGATAGCTGTCTGAGGCTGACGTCTCATGAAGGATGATCCTAAGTTTCAAAATGCCGCGAGGAATTTTACCAACTTTGACGTACATGGCGTTAGATATGTTTCCAAATTATTGCGAAGCTTTAACAGGTTTTAACATTTCGTTAGTTTTGACCATAAGGAACATTATTCGAAGACTCAAAGTAATAACATAAATCGTGCAAAATGTTCAAATAAATAAATAAAATATGCAACAGTATCAATGAATTTATAAAAATGCCACGTTAAATAATTGTTTCTAAAACATCTTCAAAAATATTTCTTACTTTATTCATCGTCGTCGTCTATCAGTGATCACAGTGTAATAGATCGTCTCACATATGTTCAGCTTGTAATTCCAGAATTTATGAAATATTCATGCGATTATATGAATGTCAGTATTAAATACATATTTTATCAATATGTTCTCTTTTACTTCGATACCCACGCGGTTATGATATTTGTTAAACGAATAACACAATCGAAAACGAGCAGATCCAACAATGTGGATAATGACGTTCACACGAAAGAAATTCCAAGATTGCCAAAGACAGTTGCAAGCTCTCGTTTTCTTTTACATCATAATAAGAGAAATTTGTGAAGATTTGGCATTTGAGAAACATTCGCAGGTGATTTTATTCCACGTCTACACGTACGAGGATTTTTCAGACTCACTTTGATTTCATTGAACCCGGCAACGAAAATATAACTCCCGGAAAATTTATATAACGAACTTTAAACGAAGATACCTCAAGTTTCGTCCAATCCTCGCAGAAATCAGATACGCATTTCATCCCGCGGAGTTAATCCGTTAAGGAAATCTCGCGATTCAAAACTTCGCAAAGTTTAATCCGAGCTCTTCCCATTGTCGCGCCCGGCGACTAGAAAAAAACTCATCAAATCCGAAGGTTAAGTTTCCTTAATGCAGAAATCCTCCTCTTGGAATAGAATTTCAAATGGAACAATTGACGGAGCTTATTATTAAACAGAGATGTTGGCATATAATATCATTATAAAAGAACCAACGCGAGATACTTGCTTTTATAATATTTTTATCATTCGCAACTCGTTTCGAAAGTTTCAATCAATCAATGCCGGGATTAAAACGATTCGTTTAATCTGCCAATCGGCTCGTGTGATAAATTGAACCAATTACAACTAAATTCCTCCAACAATTCGTTCGACGTGTATTTAATTGTAACGACACGCTACTTTTCAATTTTTATGAAAATCTAACAATGTACAGTACAGTAGGTATCACCTTCAGCAGCTTTCACATAGAAATTATTGCCCCGCTTGAGAGGTAGAAGAGTGTCGGTCAGTGATATTGATTGAATCAAGTAGCCGGACTTTCGTGAAATCCTAACGTGCCGGACGTGCACCGCGTAAAAACGCGATTGATAAAAACGATATAATTGTGTGAAAACGTGCACCTCGAACTCGAGGAAAGAAACGGCATCTCTAAATATACGCTTCACGTACACAAATCACCGACAACAGTCCAAATTACAATCCTATAAACCTAAATTCCCAGCTCGCGTTAACTTGCCAGCGATAAATAAAACTGCTCCGCGCAGATAAACACCTTAATCATCCTAATGCCCTTCTGTCTCGTTAATTTACTTAAAAAAACAAAAAGTGGCCACAATCTGCCACAAGCGGGAACAGATAAAGCGCAAACTGTGCCTGCGTTATTATAGAATTTATTACGTTACTCCGGTGGTTACCGTAACAAACGTAACAAACAGAGTCCTTTACCAGAGCTATTTACAATCCTCAAGATCGCATCACATCGGTCAGCATTTATTATTTTTTTCTTTTTATCACTGAAAGTCGAGCCTCTTCAGGTGCAACGCTAATGCAACGAAAATTAGCGATTGGTTGATTTGGGTCACGTGATTCGCGAGGGGGCGAGGGATAGACTTCGAGTAGGAGTGGCGTTGTCCGGTACTGAGCGATCGCGCCTGTAATTTGTTTTGTATCGAAGTAAAATGTTTGCATATCGATAAAATTTTATGGCAAAAAAGTCGTTTTTATTTCCTAGCCAGAACAGTTGCTTCTGGACCTTTTAGTGAGACGAATCGTACTGGGGTAAAAGTCGTGCAGTTTTTTTTCCCCCATTTCGAAAAGATCGCCGACTGCATTCGCAATTCGTTCGACGCGCGAATAGGCCATAGGGCTGCTGGCAGACAGATAATTGACGACACGACGTTGCCCAACCGATGGAAAAGTAGGCCGGCCGGCAAATCCAAGCGAGATAATTGAAGAGCGCCGAAAACTTTCTTACACGAAGCGCGAGTGGCCGAATACGTATATATATATATATATAAAATTCGCTCGTAAGATTAATCCGTTAAAAGCACCGTGAACCCACCGCGGTTCTGATCTCCGCCACTTGCGGCGAGTGTAAGTTCGGCTTCGTGCCAGAAAATGCACAGGGAAGCGTTAGTTGTTCCCGAAAACTTGGATGCGGGTTTTCTTCCTCCCCCTTCCCCCTCCCCCCTCATCCTCTCGCCGTTCCACCATCCGCACATCTCGTTTCACCCCCTTTCCCGTGTCTGCCGCCATTCCCTCTTTGACCTCCAGCCTCAATCTCGGGCGCAACTCGTCGAATATCTCCTCTGCCGCTGAATTTTTCCTCTATTTTACTATCCGAGAAGTGGCTCGTGGTTTTTCCAGACTGGATACCACTTTGTCGAATCCGCACGAAATCTGCGTGAAGTTAATAAAGTTTCGGCACGTCGTTCCGCCCTTAACGCGTTACCCTCCCCTTCAATTTGCCGAATAAAACTCTCAAATAAGCTGTGCTCTCCGTGACAGACAGAGACTTGTCGTCGGAGTCTCACGTCGTGTTTCGAAAGGCGAAGCTATGGAAATTTTGGTTGCCTTTCGGTTCATTTGTTTGGAACGTTTTGTCAGACTGATAACAGTTCTTTCAAGTATCTGTGTTACATCGAGAGCGATCTATGCTTGTAGAAGTAGAGTTTCTCTGTTATTTTTATACAACATCGAATTGTGTCAAGAACGTAATAATATCATTCTTAGAAAAATAACATCATCTCCTCTCTGTTTAAGACCTAGTTTCAAGGAACTAATTAAACTGCGATCTAGTTTCTCAAGAAACTAGGTAAGCACCGTCTAAACAAAGGAATCAAATTAAATGCGACCAGTGCCTACCAGAAATAGCGACGCGAACTTGTATTAACATTGCCAAAAATGGTGATATTTCCACGGTTATTCACATTAACAGACGCAATAAAATCCAACAGACAAGTGGTCAATTCCCAATGAAAGTTCTGATTTATCGCAGGATCTTCGAACGGTTATTAAGGTGATTTAATACATCATTCACTCGATCGAATCAGACGATCAACCGCGGTCGTTGGAAAAGTACTCGCGTCTAGATTGGAAGCCACTCAGCCACGAATTCGTTAAGCGTTCGAAGAATAGGAGGGGATGAAAAGTTATCGCTTTGCTGCCTGGCTAAACTGATTTCTGCACGGTGTTTCGGGAGTTCTTTGACTTTTAAGGCAAGTGGTGTACAATACACGGCGCGAAACGATAAGACAGTGGAATAAAATGAGAGGGGAGGAACGAATACAGACAAAGACGGATTACACTGACACTGGCACAGGCTGCTATGGTAATTACTTTCGTTAAGCAAATCACCCAGTTATTTGTACGCTAACGAGTACGACGTCTTGTGTTCAAAGGTGTCGAATAATTGCAAGAGCAAACGGAATTGTTGGAGGAACTATCGCTTCTTCGGTAACTGTAATTACTGTTAACCGCGTGCGGAGACGTTGAATTATTAAAGAAATGCGCATTACGTGATCTCGAGGTGCCGTGGAGCTTTGCGTCTACGTGTTTTCAGATCTGCAGACACTGAAAAGTTCGTGTGACTTCGAAGAAATCCAAAGAACGAATTATTTGTGAAAGGAGAAACAGAACTATGTTCGTTATTCGTCCTTCGTTAACAATATTTCGAGAAATGTTCTAAAAATATAAAGATATAATAGGAATGCTCTAAAAATATAAAATTATAATAGAAATTTTCTAATGAAAGATTTACGACGTATAAGTACTTGCAGAGAAATGGGACAAATATATCATAAATTATAAAATTGACAAGAGACTCATCGAAAAATAATGTTTGAATATTCAGGAATCTAGGTGCGAAACTATTTAGCAATCTCAATTTGACGGAAATGAAATAGAATGACAAACGAAAATAGGAGTTTAAAGAGTAGATATCAAGATTGGGAAACGAGAACACCTCTCTTTAACTTGACCGAATATAAACCGAACCGATAACCGAACTTGCCAAAGAATTAATCTTACCACGGTGTTAGAAACTGTGATGCAGATCTGTGTAACCAGCCTCACTGTGCTAGAGTATAAACTACGAATGTTACGAGACAAGTTTCGAGAGTGAAATTATTGACGAAGAGTTCCAACTCGACAATATTACCTCGATTATGAATCACGTCTAACGACATTTATTCCAGCGCTTAACGCTGCGCCAGAAGGAATTTCCCAAATTCAATCACCATATAGAGTACCGAATTACTCTAAAGCACTAATCCCAGGCTTCGTACTATTACTATTGAAGAGGTATTTTAAGAAACTTGAGAATGAGAGTTACGTTTCTCTAAATAATAAATTTAGAACCGCCAAAGCGACCGAAATGGCCGGTTTTTATAGTTTTTAAGAGAAGCTTTGCATAATTTAAAACGTTTTTAGAAATTTAAATGACCTTTGTAAAATACACGAATAAAAGTTCGTGGTTCTTGTTGCGTTACAAACTTTTCCCAATCTCTCGCAATTTCCAAATTTCCCCGATACAATTTTAATATTTTAGTCGTCGGTAGTTTCAATGTTAAAATTTAATACAGTTCGCGATTCTTTGCAATTTTATTTCTATGCAAAAATTTGAAAGAGTTCAAGTTGTAAATAATGCAAAAAAAAAAAAAAGAAATTAATTTAAGGAGCCTGAAACTTGAGTTTCTAAAATATTCCGAAAAAGAGAAGCCTATTGCAGCTTGAGCCTTCTTTGCAGAAACCAAATACTACAGGAAAAGTGGGGATCGACCCTGAAACATCGATCCCTCTGCGACCACTGGGTCAAGATCATTCTCTTTTGAGAAAGCGAGGAGTTGAAAATTTTTCACGGCAATTTACCCATCCTCGTGTACATATTATACGCCGGCGTAATGAGAAAAAGTTTTTTAATCCGACCTAGCGCAAATTTTCAATTAATTTGGAAACTAAATTCCAATTTCCGTGATCGTGATTCATCTCTGTTCGCGGACCGGAAAAAAAAAGTACTCTCTATGGATTCTCGATACGTAATATCGAAGTGACTCGAGGTTAGATTAGATTGAAAGCGGACTTTGAACTTTCTGCAGTTTCCCGCGGACTTCAAAGAGTTCGCGACAAGCGAGTAGGACGAGTTACCGAAGGACTACCGAAGGCAATTTACTATCTCTGACCAATTTCTCCGTGTTTACTTCCGCCGAGGAACTACGTCCTCAAAGCTTCCCGCGAAACTTGAATACATCACGGGGAACGAGATTTGAAATCGAGTCAATTCTTGAACGATCACTTCGAGGCCGAAAGATATTGTGATTATCCCTGCAAATTAGCTTCGATACTTGAAATTTGCAGAAATTTACGAAATATGGCATCGTCGACTGCAATGTGCGTTTGTTCAAACTTTCCCAAACAGCGAATCCGTCATAAATCCGCTCTAGTCGCGCGACAAATATTTTCTCATTCGCTCCGAAATTTCAAAATACCAATCTTCATTTCGATAAAATGTATCAACAGACACAGCGACGTTGTATTTGCCGTTCGATCAAAAATTAAATTGCTCTTTTAATTAAAATTGCAAATCGAAAACTGAGATTCATCCGAAGATAAATTCGATTCGACGAGAAAGGGACTCTGTGAAGCCTCGATGTAAAAAGGAACCTCGACAACAATTTATCACTTCCAGAATATATGAATTCAACTCGTTCTGCTCCTCCGTCCTGCCATTAATCATAAATTGAAACGATGGAATTCAATCCGTCGTTATCCAAACTGAAATTATAATTAATACGTGCAATCAGAGGACGGCCGGAGAACTATGTGATAAACTATGACAAGCGATACGACGTTCACCTAATTAAAACGAAGCCGCATCGGTAGGAAGGATACAGCGAGGGGGGGGGGGGATGTATACGCGGCTGGCAGTTGCCACCCAGTTTCCACTTCCATATATTGTTACCAAGCCGTAAATAAAGCATAATGACATCCGGGGTGACTCGGGATTGAAGCCGCTTGATCACCGCAAAGCGGCAAAGCGCAGCCTCGGGCAATCGACTTGCAAGGACTACGTGCAAAAATTCGTTGCCGAGTGTATTAAACGCAAATACGTCGCCTAAAACGTGACCCATTTCTCCGTGCCACCACACGGATTCACAGCCGAATGAAGTTTTCCCTTCTTCTTTTCTCTCTCTCTCTCTCTCTCTCTCTCTTTCTCTCTTCATTTAAAATCACTCGAACGCACCCTTTCGCGATTACATTTAATCACGACTTGATTTCACGAGATAATAATGAAAAAATTAATTTTCTTTACCTTCTCTCTCTTTTTTTTTCAATATAGCACGTTGCGAATTGTTGCGCATTAATTTTCCTTATTAATTGTTTATTAATTTTCTTTATCTCCTCTTTTTTTTTAAATATATATTATATATTATATATTTTATATGTATTATATTAAATATAATTCGTAAATTGCGAATTGTTGCGCATTAATTTTCTTTATTTCCTCTTTTTTTTAAAATAAAGCAAATCGTGAATTGTTGCGCGTAGGATGTATAAAATGTCTAAAGCATCTCTTTGTAGTGTTCTGTAAACATATAAATGAATTCTAGATCAAGGTTCTGATCTTCTTTAATTACACAAATATTTTCAAAATCATGAATTACGAAAATTCGCGGACAATGAGAGACGAAGAAACTCTATTTTCTACCTTTCGCTGACACTTCGGTGACGGGAAGGATGGTTGTATTATAAAATATCGAATAAGTAGAGCATGTTTAATTTTTTATATTGTCTACAGTCGGTTGAAATCAAATTCAGCAACACGTTATTTTGTACTTTAATAAATGATTGTAAACGATTGCAGGAAAAATGCGAAATTTAATAGAATTCTGATTTACGATTGTAGAATACACAATCAGAATATGTATTTTTTCGGTGAGAATATTTTCTCGTTTAACACTTGATTAAAAACACATTCGGATAAATTGTAAATTACGGCAACGTAAATCGATGGCCTTAATGGATGAATTACACTGTCAAATAAATATAATAGATATTAAAATATTTCAAAAATAAAAGGGAAACGTAACGATCGATAGACATTCTCTTCCAAGAGAAAACGTAGGAACTTCAAAAGTGATATTAGAAGAAGATTCCAATATTATACGTCATACTGTGTAAATAGCCGATTTGAAATTGCGACTTTATAGTCTTCACTGACGTTTGAAACGTTGACTCTGAGACATTCGTTCTCGACTCTTTTACTTTAGTTGTCTCTGTATTAAATTTACGTCTGACTCATGAAAATTTAATACAAGTTTAATGTCCAGGTATAAAAGTTATTATGCATACACTGATAAAGAATAAGTAAAACGCTGAAGGACGTTGCTCTTCGTACTTACGAATTCAGAGCGAATACAGTCCATTTAGCGTATACAGCTTAGCGCAGTATACAGATATTAAAGAACAAATTACCGTTAATAACAAACTAAATTCTTTAGAGGGAGCTATATAGTTGGAGCAACTAATTTGTTATGTAAAAATAGTCACACTGCTATGCATGAGGCACAAGTTCCCTCGTTGCCAGTGGAAGTGAAGTTGCGCGATCCGTACTGTCATTAAAATAGCTAATTGTCTTAGCAGGACTCTGTGCAGTGCTAGCAGCGGTGATTTGAAATTCCACTTAAAACTAGCGGTTTCCAACTAGAAACTCTAGAAGTTGATGCCAGTTAATACAAACAAACAGCGACACATACGCACACACACACACACACACACACATATATATATTATATGTATCACTCTATGAATTTTCGTCCTATTACGCAATATATGATTTTGAAGTTTGAAGTAACCTTTTGCACTTTTTCACAGCAATTTGTTGCCATTAGTCAAATTGTCAAACTTAATTATTAACATTAATAAAACAATTGATCAAAATATATTGTTGTTTGATACGTAAACGAATAATCACGTGATCACAATATATCGATAATTATCTACGTAAATCGCGTGGAAAATTATAATATCATCGTAAGTGAAGTAAACTATTAAAAAAAGAAAAAAGAAAAAAAAGAAAAAATGAAAGATACATAGATAGGGAAAAAGAATGAAAATACACTAAAAATTAAATAGGAAGGTAGAAGGAGAAGTACAGAAATAGAGATAAATTTGAAAAAGACGAAAGAAACGCGATACGAGATTCCAGCGAAATATGACGCAAAAGATGCTGAGAGGGTGACGTAAAATCTGCTTCATAAATTCGTAACTTCTTTTGGAAGAGAAACGGCCGAGACAAAGAAAGAGAGGCAGATTCCTTTGGCCCGTAAGGACCGGCATAAAGGAATCCATGTTTGCTCGCATCGGTAAAACTAGGAAACACGGTTGTGAACGAGACCGGAAATCTAGAAATAAGAAAAAAAAAGAAAGAGGAAGAAAAAATGAAGCAACCAGTTTGTACATCTGCTCGCGACATCGAGAATCTGCAAAGTTATTCTAGCGTGCTCTCGTCGGCGCATTAGATATTGTTAGCCTGCGAGCGCGAATGCCATGAAAATTTAATAGGAGAGAAGCTGCAACTGAAACTGCCATCTGGATGGGAAATGAAAGCGCATAATAACAATATTGCCCGCGGGAAAGGACGATACAGGTTAATAAATGTGATTCTTCAGATTCGTGTTTTAAATCCGTGAATTATTAATCATACTCCCGCTACTCTTCTCCGTGCGTTCCACAAACGTTAAATTTTTAAAAAAATCTATAGAGATTGTGTTATATGTGCTATAATATATAGTAATGTATATAATATTATAGCATATTATACATTATATATTTATAAATAGTAATACATATAATAATGTATAGTATTATATAATAATATCATATACTCGAATAAAATAATTGGAAATATGAATAAAATAAATATATTCTACAATCACATTGTGTTAGATTTGAATTACTTTTAAACGCATGAAATAATTTAAAAAACGTAACAAACGTATCGACTTGTCACAATATTATAATTTATTACTTAATCGACAAGTGTACAATTTTCGTTCCTGAAACGAGAAAGTGCATTTAATACCAAAAACATGTTGACGCATCTTTACAAAAGTTGCAAATTGTTCATTTCGAAATACGATGTCTCTATGCTAATATATATTTCAAGTGTCACGGATTAAACATTTTATCGACACGATAGAGAATCGTTCGTTAATTCAACAAAATGGAGGCGGCGCGATTATCAAAGTTCTGATGCTTGGCAACACATTTCAAGGAGAATCGAATCGATTTCGGCCGCTGGAGCACCCTTAAGAGCCGGCCAACTTCGTTTTTTATCGATCGATGTACCTGACTGAAACGTTTCCGATAAGAGAATTGTGCGAGACGAGGACGAAGAACTCTCTCTCTCCCTCTCTCTCTGCGGTTACACCGGGCTCAATGAAAATTCTATTGATAACAGAACAACTCACCGAGGAGAAAACGTGCTCTTCCTTCCTCGCTGAATCGATAAAACTTGCACTATCGACAGTGCAGCTTTTTCGGCTCTTTCTTGCTCTCCACACGTTCGTCCATTGTTCCATGGCTTGTCAAACTCGAACGTTTTGCTCGGCAAATGTATAGATTACTACCACTGGGGTTTCTCGCGTGTAGTTCAGTGTAGTTCAGTAAAAGAAAAAAGAAAAAAAAATCACGCGTACAAAAATGAGAGGAAATTGTGGAAAAAAACTTTTGGAAAAACAAAAAGACTGTGTATAACGTAAAAAGACATTTGCTGTAGTGGTGGAAAAATATCCGCAAAAAAGGTCAAACAAGCTAAGAAAGATTGTCACGAGGCTTGTCGCTTTTAGATTATTTTACCTACACGCTCGTTACGTTTGAGATAATTTTAGCTCTTGACACTTCATTCACGTGTACGTAACTGTATTCATTTAGCACCCTGGATAATGTAAAGGTGTTTCATTGACGTCCAACGTCACCGTATGTGTCATCGTAAGGGTACGTCGGGCATACGGGGTGTGTAGGTAACACTTGGATAGACACCCTTGCATAAAGTTTCATTGAAACTGGAAACTATTCGCACACTCGCTGAATAAAATTGAAAGCCTATTTCATGCATTGACAGTATTTTAGAAGTGTATTTAAAAATATACAAAAGTCCAGAGTTTTACGGTAAAAGAACGACTGTCCAACCCTAAACTATTATTATTTCGTCTGAATATAAAAATAAAGTCTGTTCCCTCTCGTTCGGTAACTCCTGCACTTTTAAATATTTAAATACTCGGGCGCTGACGTCGTATCCCGTGTTTTTTTGAGAAGGGCCGTCATTTCTCGGACATTGGCAAACATTTTTGGCAAATGTCGGATCGACAATGGGGGAAAGAAAAAGTTCCACGTCTCGCGGGAGGAACTTTCAAAAATCCGGCAGGAAATGAGAAGAAGCAAAGGAGGGGGGCAGTTCTCATTTCTGGAATTGGTCGAGGAAAAATAGGAACACTTCCTGTTTCACGCTCCGCGAGAAACTTGGAGATCCGCTTTTTCCCTAGGACACATTTCCGCAGCTTCCTCGAAATTCACCGGCAACTACGAAACAAAGCCCGAGAGGGAGAAGCTAGCTGCCAGGCATAATAGACCGCCTTCTGAAATAAAATCGAATAAAGTTGACGAACGAAGGATTCTTCTTCGCCCGGGCTGGCTGCAACAAAGCATCCCTCGGTGAGCCCGCGTTAACGAACACGTCAAACGCACACTTTGATCCCGGTTAAATTCATCGTGTGTTTATTCTGGCTCCAGCCTTTCTCGATACACGCCAGGACGTGTTCCACCAGTTGTAAATCGCAACTGGCGAGTTAGTCATCCCTCTTGAAATGATATGCTTCCCGAAAGAATGAAACGATATACATATATACATATATATTTTTAAGCATTTATCACGAATAAAGGATTCAACGAGGGAAGTTGATCATGTTGCTTACTTTAAATTAGTTTCGGGAATTTTTCTATTCTCAATCAATACAATATCTTTAATCTGTTCATCAGTAACAGATTTACGTGATTTTTGATAAAGTAGATCTGAGAGAAAAATGCTCGAAGTGTAGTGAAATTTATTTTTCTACTCTAGTTTGGTATTCCACAATTTCAATGTACCTTCGGAATCTTCTGATCTTTGATTTTTGTCATTTTAGAGGATGGATTATCCTCTTATCATTAAGAGGATAATTCATATATATATAATATAATATAATGCACGATGAATAAAAGAAATTGTAAAACAACTGCACGACTTCTACCCCAGTACGATTCGTCTCACTGAAAGGCCCAGAAGCAACTGTTCCGACAAAAAAAATTGCCACAAAATTTTATCGATATGCAAACATTTGAATCGATACGAAACAAATCACAGGCGCGATCGCTCAGTACCGGACAATGCCACTCCTACTCGAGGTCTACTCCTCGAATCACGTGACCCAAATCGACCAATCGCTAATTTTCGTTGCATCAGCGTTGCACCTGAAGAGGCCCGATTTTCTGGGTTACCCTCGCGAAAATCACTTTGAGTGATAAAAAGTAACTTTGCAAAGTGAGATTACATTTAACAAGAGCAATGACGCACAAAAATAGACGACCAATTAATATCTGATAAAGAAATATGTACTACAAAAGTTACTAATACTCGTCGTATTATTGACTCAAGAAAAACGAAGCTTTCCCGAAAACTTATTATTTCACATCTTCGAACTATCCTCTTCGCGCAGGATCACCCTCCCCGATTCTAAATTCGACGCGTAGATTCGTTCTATTCAACCCGAATCGAGGTACACCGGTTCTGTTTCTTGTCAGGGAACGGGTTCGCAGGGACGTGAAATTAAAGCGATAGACGAATCGATAAACGCGTCACCAGCCACCGCGCCGTCCCGTTTCGTGCCTGCTTGTCACATGCTGGCGATAAACCGGGAATCGGGACGCGAAAGGGAGAAAATAGGAAGAAAGAAAGAAAGAAAAAAAATAGAGGAGAGGGATGACGCAGGTCCGCGCGCTGAATTGTGACCGTTGACTTTTCGTCAGTCGCCGCAGCTCTCTGTGATTGCCTCGGCAACGGTGGCGCAGAATTCACGGCGGGTTAGGCTCAGGTTAAGCCGAACCACTGAATTGAATTACCTTTTATCGAAAACGTCCCTTGTCCTCCCTTTCCTGCGCCAGAAACTTCTCTCTCTCTCTCTCTCTCTCTCTCTCTCTCTCTCTCT
>KQ435859.1:1950617-1966635 GCA_001276565.1 Melipona quadrifasciata
CGATGTTTACCCCCCCCCGGCCCCTCTCGGCAACCTTTACACAAAAGGAGAACACGATTCAAACCTACACACGGTGTTGTATCTTCTCGTTAAGTACCTCTGGCGATATATTGGTAAAGAAGTTGGCGATAATGCCGATGTCAGCTCCTACCATCACCCTGAAAATTGCTTCCCTATCGGTTCGAGAGAACCTTGATTGATAATCTTCGTATAAAATGCATGAGGTCACACGCTGTGCTGCTTCTTTGGCTTTCCCACCCACGCAAATACGTCGTACGTAATAATCGATCTTTCTTAATCCACGCGCGGATGGCGTGAGTAAATGCATAAATGATAACGAGAGCTGCGAATTTCCGAACAGGAAGGGGGGATAAAATAGATGATTTCTATTTTTAATAAAAAAAAAAATCCTACGACCATCGTTGCGTGAAATATTGGCAAATAAATTAATTGATTTTAAATTGCCACTGGTGTTAATTTATTTGTTAAATATATCCATTACTGCGTGTATCGTTCAGTTATTTTTTACGTGTACCGCAATACTTACTAATCGCAATATTCTGTTATTTCAATTTCCAAATCTACTTGTGTCAAGAACTTACAACGTGATCAAAGAACGAGATCACTGCCTCGTTAATGATTTGATCTAAATTTAGTTCGAAATATGAGGTTCGTTGTAATAATATGCTAGCGATTATATCGTTGGAACGATTCGGAAATTTGTTTCCCCTGTTTTGTCGTCCACGCGAAGATGTGACGTGCATTTAATAGTTCGTAAAGGACAAATTAGAAATTAATTGTGGTAGCCCAAAGAGCCAGAGGGACCAACATCGTGGACCGAGAAATCGGGAACTAAAGGAAATTGCATATTGTTACCAAAGTTTCATCTATCAGGAACAAGACCAGCATCGCAACGTCTGTTATCTAAGAGCGCAATATGAAGGACACGGCGCAAGATTGATACGCCGTTAAATGAATTTCACCGATAAATTATCATAACTTGCCAAGTATAATTGATATCAAAAATCAATTTAATCAAATTAACAAGCGATATATACATACGATCCTCTGACAGTTCTAAAAAACATTGACCAGTTGATTCGTTCAAAATAAAATCAATAATTTCGTTCACGATGTTTTATCAACGTCTTCGAGTCGACATTTACAATGTAACTAATGTAACTACAATATAACCGTAAAGTTTCGTCGGATGTCTTTAAATATTCAACACGTCAACGCCTCAAGAGTGTTCGACGAAAGGGGAAATGCGACGTGAAACGCGATTTATCTTATTCGACGCGCTGCGACATTAATTTTCCAAATACGTTATTTGCACGATATGCGATAAGGTAACGTTTGAATATATAATTCGTGCCCGATGTGTTATTGATGCGTTATAACCTAGCTGTGCGTTCGAAGGGTGCATCCACCCCGGCGTAACGTAATTCATACCGCTGGACCAAAACGAAACGATACATGTAGACATACGAATATGATACCTTGCGAATGATGTAACAACGGCCAAACTAATCAATTCGATAGCGCAAATTTCGAAATCATTTCGTCTCGTTCGACCATCGCTAAACTATGAAATTCAATGATTCTGTCGATTACATTCGATTCGGTATATGCAATTAATTAGCTCTTTTTCTTTGTATTTAACTACATTGTATCAACATCAATCTAGATGGCTTCGATTCGTCGAATTAATGTACCGAATAAATTTCAATCTAAACGACGTTCAATTTCGTATATTTAAACTTAAAATTGCAGCGACATTTCTCTATTGATTTGCGTAAAAATCAGGTTATACTTTGCATAGAGTAAAGTGTAACAATTAACATCGTCCATTAAGAGCAATATTATTTCCACCGTACAAATTACAGAAACTTTTTCCTCCATCAGCAATCGATCAATCCGAATGAAAGATGAATCAACAGAACGTTAATCACTGTCGCGTTACATTCACACGCGAACACGGACCACTGAAAAATCCACTCGCCGTCCTTCGAATTTCAATAATTTTTGAAATCGATGACGTTCCACAGGCGGAGATAACTCGCTCGTTCAGAAACGAAACGTACGATAATTGTATCAACTTTTTATCGCATTTGCAATATAAAATATCACGCGATTTCGTCAAACTTGGGTCAAAGCCCAAAGTCGAGAAGAAAATACAAAATGGTTGTGAGAAACTTGTAAAGGTCAAAGAGAAAGAGGACTGACACGTCGTCAAAGATGAACAAAACCTCCAATTAAGCTAAATGGCATGATTCACTCGCTGCACATTTGCCAAAAGCGGTCGCCGTCATCGGTATCTCGCTTCGGAGACGCGGTTAAACGCCCCCGATACTGTGACGTACGTAGCGCGCGAATAGATTCCGGACTTTTTTTCCGCGGGTGATAAATCGCCGAAGAGAAGCAGCGTTTTCCGCGCCTGGTTTCTCCGACGATACGTCAATGGCGATATTTCTTCGTGACAACGAAGGGAAATAAAAGTGGGAGCGGCAGAGAGTTATGAAGCTGCCTCGTTGTCCTCGCGACACATATCCAAGAGGGGACAGGTCGAATTGTAAAAGGATGTAATAGAAGCGGCATGCGCGATAATCATTTTCGAATCTCTCCATGAAAGACGTGCCACTAACTTGCAAGTTCTGGCAAATGAGTTCCTTTTTCTCGAATTTGACAAAATAAAGATATTCTCGAAATTAAAGGTGAAAGAAAGCATCGTGCGGGAAAGAAAGAGGGTCCACGCTGCTGATGACACACAGAGAGCGTTCGACGATCGTCCGCGAAAGTGCACGTTCTGTGAATGAAAGCAAAGGGGAAAGAACGAAATCGGACAATATCCGTCGAGATACTTGGAGGATCCAACGGGACGTGAGATCTTCAGCAAGAACGAGGAAATAGTTCGATCTCGGCGGATCAAGGAAGAAGGGGAGAAGAAACTATTCTTGGCAGGTGTTACCGCGTGAGATAATGGCCTAATAACGCAAAGCCTATGCCAGTCTCGTTCCTCGTCGCTTCGAGCTCTCGAGAGCTCGAGAGCGGGAAAGCGGCGAAAATAGAGCAGCGAAGTAGAGGGAGCGGGCGAGTTTCGAAGGTAGTTGCGAAAGAGTTTCGGGCAAGATGTTCATGGCAATTCATTAAGGCGGAATGCATACATCCACTTTTTGCCTCTTTTGGGGGAGCAAAGTAACGAGTAAAGTTGGTGGCCTCTGCTTACTCCCATTTCCGATGATGTACCCGGGAAGTGGGGATCCTTACCCGTGTGTGCGCTCTCGTACACTTTCTACTAGCCTCTCTCTCTCTCTCTCTCTCTTTCCCCCCACTTCCGATTTCCCTTTATCTAGTCGTCCCTTGGCTATCTCTGTCTTTCGCTGGCCCGAGACTCCGAGATATGCGTCTGCAGACAGGCTAGCGTAGTTGGCCGCCATCCAAGCAACTCCGACCAATTGGCTCTAGCAGGCGTTGCAGTATGTTTGAACGTCTCTGGAATGTTTGGTCCGCAAGCCTCGCGAGCTTCGGCATCGAATTTCTTCCCTCCACCGCTCCGCGCTGCCGGCCATGCTATCGATACATATATACGTACAGCTGGTTCCTCCGGTGTCCTGGATTAATTGCTTTCGTATAAATCCAAACGATCGATAACGGCGGCGGCGGCGGCGGCGGCTAAGGGAGGTTAAACGCGGCTGTTGGCCAATCGCGTCGCCATTACGAATGAATACGGATGGCAAAGGTGACGATGAGCAAAGGTACGGAAGCAGCAGCGTGAGGTATGGCTGTTACTGGTCGTAGATTAGCACCCTGTTTCGTCAACCAAGCTCTCTCTCTCTCTCTCTCTTTCTCTCTCGATCTTCGTCCATCCGTTCGTTCCGCTCTTTCCTTCCATTTTGCGACCCTACGTCGTATCGAATATCGATAGTGCGCTACAATCGCTTGTCCGTTATGAAAGCCCGGTATTTAAGTGTCCCCCAAGTATCTTAGTATTTTCGCGAGGGGCGTGTTTTCAAGGGAATTGGGGCACGCTATCGGGATCGAGGTTGTGAGTCCCTTTGACAGCGTTTGATTAAATATTTCGGTTTCGTGGGAGTATAATTCAGGGGTTAGGCTACGCTGTTGTGTTCTCTCCGCGAAGCGAATGTAATTCTGTATTTCTTGTTTCTCGTTTGTTTATAATTGTAGAATTCTTAGAGATTTTAGATTAGGATTTTTGTACTATAGAAATTGTATGAATATTACGTTACTTTTTTACAGTTGATCAATTGAAAAGTACTGCGAGCTTTTGTTTAAAATCACTGAGAAATTTCTCGTCCGAGAAATGAACAGAATTAGACGTGTAGAACGATGCGTCGACGATCGAGCGATATTTGTTATTTCACGCAGGCTGGAGTGACAGGAATTTACGAACGACCTGAGCAAAATTAATCACGGAAATCTGATTAAAAACGAGTGTAAATCACCGAAAATCGAACGCGATTTTCGAGTTGTATTTTAAATCGGAACGAAGCGAGGTGATAAACGCGCGTGCTCGACGTTACACGCGGCGAATTGTTGTCGAAATCTCGTTGAAACCTGCTGATCCTAACTGGATTCGGATTTTTATTACACATGTTGTTTGTTTTCTGTCCCACGGTACATTGAATGATGGACGGTTAGATTTTTCGATTCGAGTGCGCGCGTGACGTTGCGGGCGCGAAGGTTCTCAGGTTTTCCAGTGGAAGTTATTAGCAATAAATTTTCTGACACCGTATGCTCGATCGCAGGAACAGCATCTTTATTGAGGGAATTCTTCCTTCGGTTAGTCTTGAAACACGCGGCGAACTGAGGTGAAGTGATCGTAAAACACTAAAATGATGTTCTGTAGAATTGTAGATTCAACTGTAGCAGAAATGACGATTAAGCAGAGATCGCAATGAAAATAATATAAACTGACTGAAGATAGTTACAAATAAAATGCAAAACGCTCATCTTCAACGAGTCAAAAATTGACGTGGCATATGTGATATGAGTGAAATGACAGATTTATAAAAAAATGGCTAACAGAACTGCACAACTTGTACCCCAGTACCGACTAGGAAATGAAGACGACTCTTTTGCCATAAAATTTTATTGATACGCAAACATTTGAATCGATACGAAACAAATTACAGGCGCGATCGCTCGGTAGCAGACAACGCCACTTCTACTCGAGGTCTACTCCACGCCCCCTCACAAATCACGTGACCCAAATCAACCAATCGCTAATTTTCGTTGCATTAGCGTTGCACCTGAAGAGGTCCGATTTTCTGGGTTATACTTATAACCAAATAGCAGATGTTCGATAAATCGATCTAGAAAATAAATTAATTACATATTCAAATATTTTATATTTCTTTATAGTATTTCACACGTTATTTGCATTTTCAAACATTTCAGAAATCCACAATAATCCAAGTAATATGAATTTCACGAGATTAAAACCTCTTTGGAAAAGAGACGGCACCTCTGTTTAACAAGTCTTGATAAATTCCAAGCTAGCAACAGGCTTGTTACCTGTAACAGCCATATTACTGGACATAAAACGTCCGGAACAGTAAATCTCACGGTTCGCGTCCCAGATGAATTTATCGTTGTGGAAGCGGCGATGTCTGAGAAAATCGCGATCCTCGAAGAAAATTCCGCGACTTGGGACGATAGAAGGAAAATATCCCCAAGTAAGTGAACCATTTATTACCGGGGACAGAGTTGCAATTCATTGAAAAGAAAAATTACGGGCCAAGGTACAGCAGGGTTTAGGAAGACCAATAACGAAGCTCTCCTGATCTTAAGGATACTTGTTAGACGGTTCGTCGAGGCTACGAAATAGCGGCATCGCAGCAAGATTTCGCCAAATCGTGGGTAATTTTGCAGATCAACAATCATCTCGCTCGTCTAATTTTTCTAATTTTCTCGTCCAAGATCCAAAACTGTACTATGAAACTATTAAGATTTCAGGCAAATACTCAAAGCTAGAATCAGAAACATTATATCTATTTTCAATTCACTTCTTATTTAAGGACCGAAAAGTGAAATGATACGTAGACACAATATTATTGGAGAACGTGGACAATCACTATCTGAATGGGAAAAAACTAACCAAGCGATCAAGTAGAATATTTAAATAGTTTAACCATTTAAAATTTATTTGTGCAATGGGAAGAAACGCCAGCTCGAAATCGAGAGGCAACGCGGCTAAATGTACAAATGATAGACGATCAAAACATCCATAATTAGAAATAAAGCTGATTTAATGCAATTTCAAGCTCTTGATAACGATTGCGAAAATGCAGCTTTACGCGCGCGTGTATCCTGGCAATTTCGAAGTTCCGTGGTAATCGAACGCGTGTTAGTTGCTGGACCTGTGTGTTGAAATACGTGTCCCAGAAGACACATAAATTATTCCTTTACTGACCTGGTTATTCAGCTATGCACACGCTTCGTTATCTATAAGTTTGGGGTCATTGGCATGGATACCATTTTGTCGTCGATTTCTTAGCTTTTCGCTTCTTTATTTATCATGTTCACACGACACAGTTACGGAGCGACCGAATCCAAAATTATTTCTACTCCAAGAGTTCGAATATTTGATCAAAAGAGTAATTTTGAATTTGGTGTAAAAAGTAATTGTCTATTTTACGTGGAACGAGTATAATTGTAGAAAGTGAACACATTAAATATACGTGACAGCACAGAAAAAAGATATTCTTCGTTGAAGAAAACTCGAGAGGCCGATGTACGGCTGCTTAGAAATAATACTGGGTGTAACAGATTTTTCATAATTTCAGATAAACCGAAATCTCGGAAACGAACGATGAAATTTTAGCAAAAATGTTCGACTTTTTCGCGAGACCCTTCCACGCCGAATGAACTTCATTATGATAAAAATTCGGACCATTTATCATCCGCTGGAACGACATCCTTAGCCTACATTTCGTATGACCTAAATGAGATATCTAGCCCAGTGAGGCTTTATTCCAATAATTGTATCTCTAACGTAGGAAACTACCGTAAGAAAATAAAAATTCGCAATGTCCGAGTAAATAGATCGATATAGAAATATATAAAATTTACGAAGAAATCACAAATTGATCTAGAATAAAAAAGATGAGAAGAAGTAAGAGAGATTCAGAAGAAATTGACCAGAGTCAAATTGAAACGCAATAAAACCGAGATGAAAACCGCTTTTCAACATCCCGTTCCCGTTAATCGTACGGTTCGATCGTGTCATTCGATCGAGCAATGCGCATTTGGAGCGGGCAATCGTGGTCGTCTCCCTGTACTCGAAATTTCAAGCGAACGATTTGCACGAGCGTTTTACGAGATGGTAAAGCAGATGGCTGAGTTATAACGCGTCCCAGTTTTCCAAGGATGTTGCTTTCTCCGTCGAGGAAGAGGGAAAACTTTTATCCGTTTCGAGACGACGGATTTAGATTACGATTGTTAGTCGCGGGCCGCGGAGAGGAATTCCGTGTCGCGTGCCAAGTAGAAGACCAACCACGGAACGTTCGTTCCAATTAACGGCGACGAGGGAATAAATCAGAGAAGGGCTGGTGTCGATTCGAGCAGTAGAGCACGACGCATTTCGCGAATAAAACAATATCCGCGCAATCGGATATATATCGGGGCCCTCCCGAAAAACTCTTCCCGACTGGGCAATCTCGCCGGGTATCGCCCAGTATCTCGCAAAGAAGCTCGAAAACTAATTACGAACTTTAATGGATCGTGAGAAGAACCGACTGCAGCTGGTAAATGACTTTCTTTCGAGTTTTAACAATTACGAGCATCCAGTTACGAGGGCAAGATGTACAACCCAGGCACGCTGTACAATTTTAACGACGGCAGCAGGAAATTTTGATCTACGAGACTCCCTTCCGCGAGATCGTAGAACTTTCGTACGATTAAATTATTTTAATACCGAGGCAACCATGCTTCGTCTTATCCTTCGCACTTGTCTCTGCTGCGCGCCGAGTTACACGTACGTTCTTTTCACATATTTTTGACAAGAATTAAATTGAGCACTGATTGCCTTGATTCGTTCATTCGTAGTCTTACTTCTAAAAATCCTTATATTTTTTCTCTAGTTCAAATATTTAAATTTGATGTGATCCGAATGATCTGAATATATTTATCTATTTTATTTGTTTTTATTATTATTTATTTACTTATTTTTATTTATTTTACTCGACGAATAAAAGAAACTTCAAAAGAAAAAACCCCACTCAAGGTCTAAAACAAAGTCTATCAGTCTGAGTGAACTTTTACGACAGTCAATTTTCGACTTTTAATTATTTCTCTAATAGCACCGAGAATTGAACTGAGAATTTCACGCGGACGTTTATAATGAGAGACTGAGTCCCCAGTGTGAGAAATCCTTGGGAAGACTGATCGTGTGTACTTGAAACTAGAATCTGAGAGAAGGGTATATGGTCTTACGTGGGCGTGATCGAATGTACCTCGGGGATGTGCTAGTGGTTTGTCTAGGTTGAGTAAAAGGAATTGTACAGCGGAGAAAAACGGAGGCTATTCCTGTAGTGTAGGACAGGCAGGGTGTTAAAGTACAAAGACATAAAGTTTAGGCTTGTGATATCTATCGAAAGGATGTTATAAGGAAAAAGCGATTGTCAACCCTTTGAACGTTTCAAATGGTCAAAACCCTGAAATTTTAATACCGAATGATTCACCTTTAAATATTCATACTTTTCGACACATTTATTCAATATCTGAATCTCTAATAACTTTATTATTGTACAACATTCTAGTACAAACTAAACTAAATTATAGAGTCGAATATAGAATCTAATAATTTGTTTTCTTCTTTCTAAGGTAACACGATTAATTTTGCACAGAAACAACACCCACGCAATGCATAAAGTTCTCTTTATCGCCCAAAGGTTGATACATAACTATGATTCCCGCGTTGATCCCAACAAAACCACCGACGGCAAGCACGGCAAATTAATTACAAATACTGCTCTTGTTTGCTCGCCTCCTACGTTTAATGTAGTAACATACTTTCGCGTTTATGAAATTTATCGTCACGTACGCGTTCGTGAAACAACGTTCACTTCAAGCAACGAGATGGCTTTCAGAATGTTTAGAAGCCTCGTGGAATTTTTTTAAGCCCTCGCCAAGCGGATCAAGTGAACGGTCCAAACAGAGAAATAAACAGAGACACTTGCGAATTACGCGAGAAAGACTCGAGCAGGCGTGGGAAAAATTTAGGAATGAATTAGACAAAAGGTTACTTTTTAGAAGAGATATAGCGCGGTATTGTACTATCTGCACATAGTTACAAACACTTCGATTCGACCACTAAGGATCGTACGAACGCAGAAAGAACCGCGGCGCCATTTGAGCGCGTTAAAACCGCTTTTACAATCACGCGAGGGGGAAAAACACGGACATTAACGTTGTCGTCCGCAGGTAACACGGGGCGGCGGTCCGGCAACGATATTAAAGCAAACGCATCAACGAGTAAAAGTTGGAAAAACACAGGACAAGAGTGGAAGAAAGAACAGAGTAGGTCGAGTGAAAGGAGCAACGAGGTCTCTCGATAAGATAAATATTCGCGTCATCCACGGCCACGCGGAAAGGAGCGTCAAAGTTTTTACGATCGGTGCAGCCTCGCGATCTTGCCGTCAGTTCTTCGAAAGTCTCTCGTCGCATTACCGATTCTCTTCTTTTCCCTCCTCGTTCCTGGCAGAGTGTCCAAACAGAAATAAGGCCGATGCTCCTTGGAATGAGCACTCAGCGCGGCGCATCCATCGAAGAGATATTGTGATTGCTCGCGATAAAGAAAAACTCGCGAGGCCCGCGCCATTCAGTCGCTGAGAAGCGGAGCGAGCCGAGGAGCCCGAGGAGGTATTGACCGTCCACGGGAAATTGAACTTTACTGTCGCAAGCGGCGACGATCCCACGGTAATTTACACGCCCTGCTCGCGAAATTCTGCGACACGACTCGTTGCTACGACGGACGAATCAACATATTTGTTCTCTGTCGTGTACCTTCGACTGACGTAGACAGACAACTTTGTTATCTTCGAAATTATTGCTCCGGATTGCGGAGATATTTTATTACGCAAGAAAAGGAAGTAATTTTTTATTTGTGTAGGAGAACAATCGTAGATTTCAGCAATAACTAATTGTAAGTACGACGGAGAAAAATGGCTCGTAAACAAGCGTGCGCGTTGAAAAACTAGATGGTCGTAGTGTGTTTGTCGATTGGAGGAATACGTAGAAAGGGGAAAAGTATGGTGGGAGAAGCGCGGCGTTTGAGCGAGACGTTTCTTTCTTTATGAAAAACGAGAGACGGAGTTGATTGAGACGAGGACAGAGTCGAGATCGAGTGGTAGAACGGAGTTGACTGATTGTGAGTCGGAAACAGAGTTGTTTGAGTCGTGGAGAAGAGGTTGTGTTGAGTGGCGACTGGGTCGATTAGATTAACTTTTATTCGTTAGCCTGTCCTGTCCGTTATTTATTTAATCACCTGTATCGCATTATTAAATACATATTCCTTACATTTGATCTCTACAATTACGTAAGAAAAAAGTGACGATATATGTATTTTTGCACAATTCACGTTCTGCGAAGTATTCTGAAATTTAATATTTCATTCGTCAGACAGGGTTGCTACGATTATTGCTCAGAAAGAGAACTACCGAGAAGAAAAACAATGACTGATAGATCGGTGACCGTGTAAAGTTTAAGTAAGCTGGAAAACAGAAAAGTTACCGAAAGTATGAACTTAGTATTTGGAAAAGGTTTGCAAATGTTTGGATAATTCGAGTCTGGTTACTACTGGCATTCAAGGCTGTTGATTTTTCGTCAAAAAGTGAACCAAGAAGAAATCCGGGAAATACCACTGAAAATATCGAGCGATATTCTTTGAAAGCGACCCTGTCGAACAAAGTGAGAGAAAAATAAAGAAGTCTGTCGGATGTGTACGCGAAAACCAAATTTTACGATTAACGTTCACCGTGAGGGCGAGATTTCTTTTTTTTTTTTTCAAGTAACCAGACTGCTGTTCGTATCAAGAAAGCACTTCTCCGGAAATAAAAGCGAAACGCTTGTCGACATTCTTAACGCGTGTTTCCCCACTGAATAACAGAGTCGCGAGTTTTCAACTTTTACGCTTTCACACACATCGAGCGAAACTCTTTGCATCCGCACGTTCGTGAAAGTTTCTTTCCAATTCCCTGGCGCGTTAATTTCCGCAAGATTCGAGATATCTCGCGATTAAATCGCAGATCACCGCAAACGATACGTAATTCATTTCCTACGTCAGATGTACGTTATCATATCTGATTAAACAACTTTTAAAAGAATATTCGCTCGCTATTTGCTGCTTCAGACTCAGAGTCCACGGAAATTTATTCGTGGAATGGCTAAAAGTCAGGGCAAACGCTGTTTCGTCGACTGCAATAAAATTTCGAAACTGAATCGGAAAATAAGTATGTCAAACACCGACTGTCATCCTGCATATATCAAAATTAGATTTTCAGTGTGATTAATTAGAAACGAACGGAATACTCGAATTATCGAAAATGATTCGTCCATTGAACAATAAATTTTATTAAGAATTTACCAAACAAAAGTGTCGATGGAGGTAAATATTATATTTGCTGTCGATAATTTCGAATTTAATGAAATCGATCCTTGTGTTCTTTGCTAATTTACTCTTAGGGAAGAAACAGCTCCGCTTAAAATATTCCGTCGTTAACTGCTCTAGAATAACGGTGTCATTCGCTGAAATTAAGCGTTCGATGAAGAGATCACTCGAGATACACCGTGCCCCCTTCGTAGAATAGCTCGCTAATGAACTTATCAAGCCAGCATATCGTCCACGATGCCTGTGCAACGCCGTTAATTGCGACGAAATTTTCGATTAATGACGCATCAGGCTCTTAAACCCCGAACGAAGATGAATCTATCGGACGCGTAATCGATTCAGTGTTCGGTATACTTGAATTCTCAATCTGTCGAGAACAGGGATAGATTAGATATCAGAGATCACTGTTGAAATAAGTAGTCTAATCGACGATATTGGCAGCATATCAATTTTATCATATCAACTTTACGACAGAGGACTTAACTGACTGTGTCACGCACTTACTTCGTTGAGGAAAAGTTGCAATTAACGAAGCAACGTTAGCAACTTTCTCCTTTTTCTCGCGCGAGCAAATGAGACTCTGATCACGAGGGCTTAATAACGCAGCGACAAGTTCCCGCAACGGGGGAAGTTTCCAGTTTGGGAATTCGAAAGTTTCGCGACACGGGAGCCACGACGTTCGAAAATGCAGTAGACGAGGGGGGAAGTTAGATCGCCGTAAAAATTCATCGGAAAGTTATTCTCAAACTCGAATTCTCCTTCCCGTTAAGATATTTCCGACGAGAATCGCCGCGGACGCGGAGGCAGACTCGAGAAGAAACTCGAGAATGCCAGTGAGGATCTCTCGCGTATGCTGAATTTTGCCCACGCTCTGCATAAACACATTGCGTGGATTCTGCGAATACGCGATGCTCGAACCGAGTTCCTAATTCCGTGCCTTTCGAATTCAGTCGGGCGTTCCTGGAAATCTGCGACATCTCGTTAATTCGTCAGCGCGGGGGAAGGAATCGAAACACGCAAACTCGGTGGTGATTTGTAAAAAACGAAGAAAATTTACAATCTGCTGTCGGGAAGTTGAAATTACAATTTTATCGAAGAAATTTAATATTCAATGGCGAATCGATTGGCCCCAAAGTGCACGAAGCCAGGCATTCGGTTGCTCGAGAGATTAATTTGCACGACGAGAAAGAGAATTGTCAACCGTTTCGAAGGAGGCGACGCCAAAGAATTTCGATTAGAAGCACTCGCGGACGGAAAATATTCCCATTAGTATTTTCGACTAAAATCGAAGCGTGATAGTTTGCTCTAAATAGTGAACTTCGAACAGAGCGTGAGGTAATAACTTACACGTGTAAAACGGTTAACGAGGTGAACAGTTGCTTTGACGGACAATTTCAAGCCTAAATTAAATTAATTTTCCACGAACAATAATACATATTCAACAAAAGCATTTCATTTCCGCTGCGAATTGAAAGAAAAAGAGTCTTACAATTCATCGCGCAGATCGACCACCGAAATGTCGTCTCAATATTATTTTTATTAAAAAGAAAAAGAAGAAAATTGTTTCCTATCTGTGCTTCAGATTTCTAGCACAGTTTAATGGAAATAAGACGAGCATCGTGATCGCAGGGATTTTTCGAGTAAATTCGCCAGCGAACGAATCGAGAGACAGATTAAAGTAGAAAGGGTTTTAATGAATCCTTGATGAAGCGCGAAAAGTGGCAAGTGAGTAGATCGTTAAAGCCTCGATACAGGTTGCAGAGTATCTATCAACGAGGCAATTGGCCGCTCGCTCTACGAGCTTTGTGCAAATGGAAAGCGGAATGACAACGATTACCCTGATATCTTTGTCCGTGGTAAATTTTCTGCAGCGTGACGCTCTACAAACGACTGTCGCGATACCCTCGCGTCGAAAAACCCTGTCAGGCGTTCTACGCAAAAATATTTATCGAATGTCAATACGTCGGAAAAAATCGTTGTTACCTTTCCGTTACGTTCAAGTCTGTCAACGGTTCTATCGATCCGATAGAGGCGAGACACGACCTCCAAAGGACATCCCGTTTTTAATTTTGATAGAACAAATATTCGATTAACTGCGAAAACTTGATTCTTCGACGATTGAACGAGCCGCGAGTTCTCCGCGACGATTTCTCAATTGTAGAACGCAAAGTCATGGAAAGGAATGAACGCGAATAGCAGCAAATTGCAGAATAATACAAACGTTTTCTACATTGGCATTTGCGAAGGCAGTCATCTTTCAAATCAATTTTCACGTGTAAAATACTTTCGGAGAAAACTACCTCCGCGAAGGATAAAAATACAACTGCGTGCTTCCACGAGTTTCTAAAATGCACGTCTGATGAAAATCTTTCGACTGGATAAATTGATTATTGTCGTGATATATTATGTTAATTTGAACCTCAATTTGAACATCCTTGAACTGAGGCAGGTTCTAGATGTACAGTGAGCCATGACGCACGTTAACAAGTTAATTTAGTAGAACGGTCTGGTATGTCGAGTAGGTCTGTTTCGCCTGTAGAATGTCGAATGATCCATACTATTGGATAACCCATTACGTTACGCTATGCCTTGTGAATCTATTGATGGAATCTTGACTCGTTAACTGTGACAGTGTGTTAGAAATATTCTTCGAACGATTGGTCAATTAACTGCCACAAGCAGAATTTACAAAATTGAAATTACGAATCGAATGATTTACGAAGCGTCATAATCGTAACGATTAATAACTAGAATTGGGACAATGGGAACGATGGGAGTTGGATCGGAATATTTAAATATCAAACGCAAGAGAAGCATCAAGCGTAGAATATCAATGTAAATTATCTTTGTCAATTTGAGGAAACATCAATCTCGCTGCGAATCAGTGTATTTCCATCTGAATTTATTTAAAGTTGTATAATATTGCCTACCGATGTAGATCATGTTTTATTTAATTGAGAAAACGTCGATCTTCCTTTAGTCAATCAACGTATTTTCATGAAAAAATTCGCACGTCAATTCGGCAACTTCTTGTCAATCCATCCAGTATTAATTTTACATAACTCGTGCTCTGAGAAGATGAATAAATATCTGAACGGTATATACAGTGGAATAGTCCTGTCAGGGAAGGACAATATATATATATGTGCGATTGATAAATAATAAGTGATTTAAAATCTTGAACAACATGCAATCATTCGGCATTTCATGGTGATATGATACGCGTATTGTCGGAAAATAAAATTCATAGAACTTGATGCACATACACGAAAATAAAGGTGCGTTGTGAATGATGATCCGAGCTAATGAGCGATCTCGTTAATCGTAGGAGATCCGCGATCATTATGAATTTGTAAAGTGACTGCTATCGATAGCAGTATATAATAAATTAACTGGTTTAGATAATGAGTGATTTATGCTTCGTTCCCAACTATCATTCATCGCGTCGCTCTTGTGCAATTTACAAAACACAGTGCCGAAGATTGTGATTAAACTAGACAGGATTGTACTCGACGAGAAAGTTTGTTTGAATAAGAACTAAATTTGAATTAATTTACGGTGGATTAGATTTCAAGACTCAATCCTCTGGTTTACGCTCTTGACGCAACATCAAGACGTAAAATTTTATGACATTTTCCGATATAAATATCTCAAAATCAATCGTCGAAGATTGTTCCAATTATAAATAATTCTATTCAAAAGCGCAACATTGTAAAAAGAAAAATTCATTCTACCCTTCGACGTATGAGCGCTCAGAATTCGTACTGATTAAAAAAAAGAAAAAAAAAAAAAATGAAAATATTCAATCACGTCGTGTATCATTTCCAAAAGTCTATCTCTCGCAGTGCCGAGATTAAGCTAAGAGATAACTTTGTTTCTCTCGTGAGAAATTGCATACCAAGTAACAAGACAGAGAAATTTATAAAAATTCAATTCACATCTTCGGTTTTACCTGATTCCGGAGAGACAACAGGTAACGCAGGTGAACGCTCGACTTACCTGGAACACACAGAGAAAACGGAAGTCGATTAGTCGCGCGTCGAATCGCGTGCAAGAAACCCCTCCGCGAGGGGTAAGAAGTGGGCGGTTAGCCACTGGTGTTAATTCGATTCGAGGTGGAAGAAGTCGACCGTACATGGCCGCGGGAAAGATTTAATGCGATTTGAAGGGACAACCACGTCCGTGAATTTTCGCGGAAGTTCTCTTGGTTCTTTCGCGCGTGCACGTTCGAACCAGAAATTCCGCATTGCGGACTATCGGGGGTGAATTCACAGACCGGCTACATACCGGGTGTCCCCCGCCGCGCTCTCCTGCCACCACCGCTCTTTCAAACGTTCATTTTTCTTTTTTTTCCCTTTTTTTTTTTTTTTTTTTTTTTTTTTTTTTTTT
>KQ435859.1:1970126-1991910 GCA_001276565.1 Melipona quadrifasciata
AAAAGATAATCATAAATGATGCTCGGCTGCTACAGACACTCGGCGAGGAGGGGGAGGAAGATATAAAAGAGTCATGCTCCGCGCGGTGCAACCGACACACACACACACACACACACACACACACACACACACACACAGACACAGAGAGAGGACTACTTTTCATCCATTTTCCGCCAAACTTTATCCCCGGCATTTGTCACGATCCGTTCGACCGTGTGTCAATTAAGAAAGAGACAATACTTTCGACTAGCGTCGATTTGATCTGAGAACTCTACAGAGCGCTACGGCGGTTCGGAAGACTGGCAGCGAGATAAAGCCACTTACCACGGGGGGTGGGAGGGTATTTTTACAATATAATAGCTCTCAACGTGTTGTCTATGGATCGCGGAGCCATCCGCTCGTATTGTCTTTAGTTTGCTGTTTAGGAAGTTTGACGGTTGCGTCCGTTTCAATTGGTCGGGTTTGGTCGGGTTTGGTTGGGTTTTCGCGAAAACCCCAGAGTAGTACGCAACGACGACGGAATACGATAATCAGTAGATTTTTATACGGAACATTTTCATTGACGCAGTTATTAAAATGGAATTCGAGTAGAGTGTTGGCTCATACTTTCATTGAAATGTTACGATGAATACTATAAATACTAGCAAATTATGATTATAACTTTAATATTTTCAAATTGACATTTCTCGCAGATGTATCTTGTACATATAACGAGAAACTTGTAGAATAATTACTAAGTACAGATGGGAGAATTTTATAAATAAAACTAATTGCCTTCGTTCGTTACAATTTAAAAACGACGAAACGGAATGTTTGATTTGTATTGTCTTATTATATACTATTATATACAAGAATATATTGAAGAATATGGGGAGAAGAAGCTAAGAATACGTATGGAATTGAAGGTAAGAATATAAACCGTAATACTTCAAAGAATAAGAAATATGTTTTTACAATTTCGTGTGCCACATTTTCAAGAGAAAAGCGTCAAATCTCAAAGAAAACGACGAGATCCGTACCTCGTCCATAGTACCCTAAAAGCGATCGTGGGCACCTAATTTCTAATTTCCAATTCACTCGTCTCTCGAATTCCTAGTATTGCCAATTGGCCAACGTTTCCAATCAAACCTCCTCCACCCCACGAACAATCGCACCGAGCAATCGTCGAATCAGGAAATATTCGGGAAACAACTGCTTCTTTCTTTCGTCACTCGACGGAACCCATATCCGCCGTGAGATAAATCAATATTCGGCAATACCGACGGAAACCTAAATTCCGTGACGGCGCTGTAAATCTTCCGGACGTTTTTACCATTCCCCTCCGCGTCTTCCGAGTCGGTTTTTCGTCCCGGACATTTCCCAGGAGCTGATGCCGCGAACGAAGGAGCGAGTCGCGTAATCATCGGGTCTATCGGCAAATTTCAGGGCTCGGTTCGTCGACTTTAATTCAATTTATCGAAGGACATGCCGAAGGGTGACCGAGTTGCAGAGCTATCAGGCTGCAATGATCTCACGCTCCGAGCAACTTTTTACGAACGCTGATCGTTGAAACATTTGGAAATTTCGTTAACAGAGAGAATTATGCTGGTCGCGATTATGCTGGTAAAATACGAAAATGCACGTAGAAGTTGCAAGATGTTTAGTGCAAATGTACAGTTTGACGATCTGATCCAACCCTTAATCTCTAGACTAGTGGCGCACAGAGCAAGTTTTGATAATAAATAAAAACAGTACTGTCAGATGTAAAAATATTGAAATTAAGCTATTTTCAGAATTTAATCGATATATCGTCGCGATCAATTTCCCTTGATTTTTTAAAAGCAAAATTTGATGCCTTCCCTTCTGTTTCAATTAACGTTGATTTGATAAATTTTTGGAAGATCCTAGCTCCCGAAAGCTTTTCCAAATCTCAGGAAGCACTTTCATATTGGAAGTATCTATAGCTGCAAACAAGCTCTCTCCTCTATGAAATTAATTAATAATAAGTAGCGAGAATCGAGAATGACCGATGAGAATTTACAGAATTCGATGATTCTCGCTACTTATTATTAATTAATTTAGAGTTAGCAGAGTTAAATAATTTGGTCAAGAACAGGCTCGTAAATAAATTATTTTGTCTGTTTATAATGTCCTTCTTACACTATTTAACTTCTTATACTATTTACAAATACTTTTTGTTTTTGTTGCTAAAATAATTGGCACCTAGGATAGAAAAGTTTAGCATCCCTTCACTAAACCCCAATCAATAGAAGCTTATCACGCGAATGTTTGTGCATTGTTGTACTTTTAGAAACCTAGCTAAATAAATGAAAGTTACTTAACGGACGAGACAAATTTCTAAATCCTCAACTTTGGATATTTCCAAACGTCCCAAAAATTTCCTCTTACGTTCAAGACTTTCTGCCTATTCAGACTACGTGCCATCAATCGCAACGGCTGATGAAATTTCAGAAACTTTCAATTCAACGTACAGAAAACACAACAAATTTAATATTTGCAAAAATTCTCCGTGCCGGGTGTCCGACATACCGACTATTGCGTCATATTCCCATTTCGTTCAGCCAGTGAAAAACCACAGCAATGGCGAGGACGCCACAAAATCCAACGTTCCGCGTTCGGTGTTTTCCTCGCGATCCTGAATTTATTGCATCGTCGACGAAAGTTGGACGATATATACGGGAACGGCGGTCGGATCTGGGTTAGTTATCCCATGAACCCAATTAGATGGGTGAAATTAAATTAAGTAACCGACGTCTGAGTCGTTGCTCGATATAGGTTAGCGGGTTAAGTTGATTTGGCGCGGGATACGTCGGTTAGATAGGTTCGAGCGAATTATGTGGGCCGGGATGTGTACGCGCTAATCAGCTGGCTGGATTGGCTACCGTTTAGATTAGGTGTAATAATTAGAAGTGGATTAGACGCGTTATCAAAGGTACCGGCGGCGCGGATAAATGAAATAAGCTGGTCGGTTAGATCCGATCGAGTAAAATAAGTTAGACAAATTCAGAGATACGCTGCATCGAGTAAATTTCCACGCGCGAATTACGATCGTTAGGCGTGAACTGCGTAGAATAAATACACGCGGGTTAACGAGCTGATTGAATTAGAATCGGATTAAAGTATTTAATTGCGGCGCGAGCTTGGGTTTATTTCGTTCTTTCTCCGAATGTGCGATTGTATTATTTCGGACGAGGGATTGGAACACACAATACACCTAGTAACACGATAAATGTTAATAGTTGACTATGACGCAAAAACGAGGGGCAAGCGTTGTACAAGCAAACCAAAGGAATTTGTTACGAGTATCCAAGTATGTCAGAACGATGACTCAATTCTGACAATGGCGAATCGACAAATCGAATTTTCAATGCATCTAAAGAATGTCACAACCTCCAAAAGTTGCCTCTTGATTACTTTTAGAAGAGACAGTCCGAAATTAACCTAGTCTCTAAAATGTCTGAAATTATTTCTCTCCGACGTCGAAACGCATCAACCTCGGCTCTAACGACCAGTTTCCCCTAACGTACTTCCTCCCAACCAGAACTGAAGAGCATTTCACTGAAAATCGAATCAGCTGGCAAACTTTTAGATATCGAGTGCGCGACTGGCTCCGAGACATGTTAGCGTGTTGAGTATCGCGAACGTCGGATTCCACGGGCACTTAAGCGGCCGCGTTTGAACTCCATTTTCAAAGTGGAAGCTAGATAAACATTGCCGATCGATCTACCGGGGGTTGATGCAAGATTCTTGTGACCATTACGCCCATTACGTACGAAGGAGCCGCTGGTACGTGACAGATAGGCGAGGAGAATAAGTGACAGTAAAAATAGAATAAAAGAGAGGCTGAGAAAGGAGAAGATATCTCAAAGAGGGACATCGAAACGATGGTAGCGAGCAAGAAAGACAGACAGAGAGAGAGAGAGAGAGAGAGAGAGAGAGAGAGAGAGAGAATCTGTAAAAAGGGAGGAGGAGAAGGAAGCGAACTGGAGCTGATGAGATGCAGGAAACGTCGCAGAGAAGATAGAACACGAACGTTTGGTTTTTTACGACATCCTGCTGTTCGGCTAGGTTGCCAGTTATTTCGTTTCAAACGAGATAACCCTGTTTCCATGCCCTCGAAACCCTCCTTCTTCTTTTTACCACCCACTAAATTTATCCCTCCCCCATCCCGATGAATTATTCTATTCTATTTGCGAAAACGTCGACCCATTTTCGACGAAAATTTTTACTCAGTACGAGTAAAGGTAGCGTTAAATTCGAGGATAAACTCGTTGACGACAAAGCGTCGTAATTGTACTGTCGACAATTTAATTACTTTCGTTAAGAAGTACACCGTTTAGTTTTCGTATTTTATAAAAATTTTCGAGTAGCGTTCGATTTGACAATTAACTATACCGTGAAACACACTGAGACGCTTGTGTTTCAAAAATTGTAACGTAACTGCGCGTGACACACTTCACACAGAGCCAAGGACTTTCGCCATTATTCTATAAAAGCACATGAAACCGAATGGAGAGTACTTCGGACCCTTCTGTTATAAGTGGTTCATAAAAAATTAATTAAAAAGTAGATTGAAACAAAACGCTAACGCTATCGCGGGATTTAGACTGACGTCATGAAATAACCAGCCCCCCCCCCCTGCCCGCTTAAATATTTATCTATGTGCCGCGTATAAATCTTTTTTAGCTCCGTATCAAGTTATACGCGCGTCATAAATTTTCAACGTTTATTCGCAGCTGTGAAGATGACACGCTCCTAAATCGTATAACAAAAATTCCATTTCGTTTTATCGTCTCTTTAAATAAAACTCACGGCAATCGAAACTAATTTTCTTAATATCGTCAGTACGAAAAAAAAAAAGAAAAGAAATTGCGAACAGTTGCAACGAGAGAAAATCTTTTTTGTGAAATTCAAAACGGCGGTGCAGCCGCAGGGAATCGTATTACACTTCGAATCTAAATTTCAAGAATTTTTTGCTTCTGTCTGATCAGCTTATAGTCCCCCGATATTATTTCTCATCGATCGGAATAATTCCAAAGGATACGAAAAAATCCCCACAAAAATATTCGCACTAATGTATGCACATACAGATACGTTTGAAATACCTGATCTGAATACATTCCTTTTTCTAAATGTGTTCCGTGAGACGATACCTACGTAACGTTGCTCGTACCATGTATTCAGAAAAACGTCTGACCACGTACGGATCATTACTACTGAAACTATTTTGTTCCTTGCTTTCATCTTTTGTCATTCTTTCGAAAGTAATTACCTTTGTAAACACACACGTCTAATTATATACAGTTTATTGCTACTTTTAGTATTTTTCTGCTAGCTTGTCATTCTTTTCCGTGTTTCTATCGACGTGTATAAATTCACGGAATCAAACGTAATATTAAATACGCATTTATTATTAAAAAAAACAAAACCGATTATGAAAAATTAATCACCTAGAAATATTCGAAACTACTATGTCTCTCAACACTTTAACGAACATTATTAAAAGTTTACAAATAAATAACAAAAGGAAACTATCTGCTACATTCCTCTTTCTACATACCAAGTAATCCCATCACTGCCCGATGATTCAGCCCGTGAAGCCAGCTGAACCAACTAAATCTTCAGACAACAATTTAACACCGCGCCACGAAGAGAGGGAGAGAGAGAGAGAGAGCGAGAGAAAGAGAGAGAGAAGGGGTTTCCAGTGCTCTGCCAGAATCGCTCTCGATCTTGCAAAGTATCATTCAGAAGATGTACGAGCAAACGCGAAGGAAGAGGTCGGCTTCCTCTTCTCGCTGTTTATCATCCAAACTATCGCGGCCTCGCTCTCTCAGAATGAAACGCCGTTTCGGAAGGCAGATAAACAGCCACTCGTGCCCTGGCTACGTATTAATTACGGTCGCAGCGGAGGGAACCAGAGCTCGGTGATCCAGCTGCTGCAACCCCTTCGCTGGAAACACGGTCGTACACGGGGAAGCACACGGTGTACATGTAACGCGCGAGGTGGGTTTTAATTAGAGAAAAGCGGGGATACAGGCAAACGAACGGGGATACAGGGATAAAAAAGAAAAAAAGAAAAAAAAAAAAAGAAAAGAGCGCGACGCGGAGCCATCCTCTTTCCCCCGCACGCGCGGGGGGTCACGACTCTTGCGAACTCTCCGCTCTAAATTCGTTCTTTGACGTTTCGCGCACTGCGAGAGACGGTTTCCGCTTTCCATCAGGCTCACGACCGTCGCTCGACTGGCGTCAATTACGACTTTTATCACCGGAGAGAGAGACTTAATGATGAACGACCGACGAGATCTGATCGAATGGAGTAAGACGATCGCTGAATGGCCGGGGACATCTGTGTGAACGCTCGCGGCTGCAGAGCGTGAAATTTTCGTCGCGTCGAGACTTCAAGCGTTTCGTACGTACGTCGACGGAGTGTTTGCGCTGGGATTGATAACACGATAATTGTTTCTAGATGTTGGTTCCAGTGTTGGTAACTAGTAAGGAGGAGATCAACGTGCGAATAAATTTATAAACATTCGTAACAGTGTTTTTTTTTTTTTTTTTTTTTTTTTTTTATTATTGAGAACATTGTATAAGATTATGCGCGCTTTTTGCAAATTCTTAAATTTCGAAATTCGCAGTCCGACTTTTTACTTCGAGCTCTACGATCTCCAACAAAATATGGTAGCTCTTGTAGTTATTCCGTAATATATTGCGAATATGAGATTATTAAAATTTATTCTTCGAGTATCACGAATGTCTCAACATTTCCATTGGACACGTTACTTGCAATTTTTTTATATTTTAAAAATTGATCCTTTCGTGTAGACGTTTTTCCTCTCACACGGGAACTGCGAAAAATTACAAATAAAAAAAATAGCTAACTTTGTTTAGAATTTAGTTCACTGACATCGAACAACGAAAATGGAACACGCGATAGATGATCAAGACTTGTATGCATTTCGAAAGTTTGAACAGTGACATATAGACAATATTTTGCACTTCCGAGTATCTCGAGAGCAAAGTTCCGGCAAAAAAATTGTTTCACGCTTTCAATTAATATCTGTATCTATCCTCGACAATAAATATTGTCGAGGTGGAAGCCCCGATAGAGAAAACACTATTTTACAATTACTTCGGTTTGGACAGTAATCCTATATTTTATCGTGCCACATACAAGTCAATGTAGCGAATTTTTCCAAGCTGAGCTTTTGGTAAAACTTTTGCGTGATAAAGAAAGATTTGCATAGATTAGTCATCTAGAAAGTGGGAGATTTTGTCAAATTTTCGTTTTTAGAATTTTCTCAGATTAATTCTGTTCATTCTGTTATCGAATAATAACACTCGATTCTACTTTTTATAAAAAAAAAAAAGAAAATAGAAATTTCTCATCATAAAATCTTATTCTTGTCACATTTGATCGCAAAATTCACCATTGCCACTCGCGCCACGAACTGTACACAAATAAATAAGGAAATGTAATTTTGCGCAATAAAATCGTACTTAACGTTACAGATGTAATATTTTAATCCCATTACCGTGACAGGGTCGCAGCTGCCGCTATCGAAGACAATCGAGCCGCTTTATTCTACATTTTACTGCATACGTGTCAAACTCGGCGCGTGTTGGCGAATTTTTTTCAAGCGTCCGATAATACACAGATTCACCTGGGACATTTCGATACAGCGAATATAGATACGGACCTAAATTGCAAATTTGACGACGAGTAATGGAATTTTGGTTATTTCATTCTATTTAATTTTATTTCTATTTGTTATTTCATTTTATCGCCAGTAGTGTTTGTCACGGTCATTGAACAAAAATGATCGTTTGAATAACTGGAGATATGAATTTACGTACGGATTATTCGTAGAGAGATAAAACTTCGTGTGATTCTGTTTATTAACTCTGTTAAAACAAGCGAGGTTTGGATGAAGAACACACGTCTGGCCTTATACGGTCTACTGCTACTTACAGCGTCTGCTTCTCCTTTTGTTTTAGCACGCTTTTATTCCGCAATATTCGTTCTAGAAAATATGTGTCTGATCATATATAATCTACTGCTACTTGTGCTGTCTGATTTACCCATTTCTCCTTTCTCTTTCACATTCTCATCTTACCATAGCATCACATTTGATATATAACTGAGTATCATTTTGTACAAAACTAACGTTGAATTATATTACTCATTAACGTAAGGAAATTAATCGAAGAAAACCAGTTGAAGAAGATAAAAAAAAATTTTGTATTCCGATTGACGTAGAATTCCAAGCACGGACAAATTTATATCTAGCAATGATGAATTCTCTTTTAATATTTATCTACAAATATATTTCATAATTTTTATGTATACGTTTATACCTCGTAGTAATGATATCTCTTTTAATACTTGCTGATCGTCATCGGCTTTAGTAATAATTGTTTGACAGAATGTCTCTGAACGAGTTTGCAAATTCCACAGACTTTACATTCTCAGAGGATAAGACAATTGTCATTTGTTACACAACTATTCTGCATACAGATGGCGTCTCTTTTGCATGATGGCATCTTTATCCGCCATCGTTACAGAGAGAAGGAAAGAGACAACAGAAAAAGATCAGCAGATCTAACGAAACTTTCTTCCTTTTCTACTTCCTTGCTGTTAAAACAGAACGCGCTAACAGAGACAAGCACAATGTTATCGCCAGCAAGACCGCGACAGCATCGTCATAAAAACGCTTAATTCACTTAGAACGTAATGTGTATTACAACGTAAAGCCACCGCGTTATGTACCTTGGCGAGTGTTCGCAGAGTTCGTGGTTTATGAATTTACAATTTGCGCGAGCGCATTTTCGACGTGCTCGGCTCGCTCGTCATCTAATTACGAGCACGTCGTTTTTATACCTGAAACTGGATCGCTAATGGATTGCGAACTTTTACAAACGTTACCAACGACACAGAAGCTGATTAAGAAATTTATTTCGTCCGCTGAATATTACGTCGATTGCTCTACTTTAAATATTTTATTTCATATTTCTGTGGATAATTTCTACTTTCGACAAATTGTAGAGCTTCTCTCAAGCTTCTCGCGAATTTCGTAAATTAACATTCATATTTATTTTATTAATATTACGTTATTCTCAGTTGGATATAATTGTCACATTTACATACGCGAAATTACACTGAATTTGTTCAGAATATAAATTGCATGAAAACTAGAGAGACGGATGACGATGTGACTTGTTAGCACGGTGCCAATAACACGGAGTATATACTTCGTGCTGTCAAATTTTTCAAACGAATGGACGCGAAACGCGCGATCTTCTGCAACGTACCGCGAAAGGAGAAACGTAAACGGTGTAAACGTTCGAAATTTGTTTTGAGAACGACCAGAGGTATAAACGAAACGCAGCGTGCGCGCGCGGTGGAAATGATTCCAGAAAGCGTCGCGGGAAACGGGAAGGAAATTTACATTTAAAACCCATTCCCGCGTCCCGCGCGCTCGATAACCCCTATTCCCTTGGAATTTATTTTAATCGCGAGTGATTAACCCCGACACACGCGCGAAACGCATCGCCAACGGCTCGATTGCGCTTCACCCACGGCGCGAAACAAAACGACGGCAATACGATACGAAACGAAACGAGACGAAACGTTCGACGAATTCACCATCGTGACGAGGAATACAGCCACGATTCTTCCATTTAGCCGATGCAATGCACCGAACACGAGAAACTTTTTTACCGGGATGTTTTTCCACGCCGAATCCACGTTCATTTCGCATAAAAGAACTCGAAAGAACTAAAACGTTGCACGCCGTTCCCCTTTCCTTTTCTTTTTTTTTCTTTCTTTTTCTTTTCAAAGAAGCTTAATTACGGGTAATTGACATTAGCCGGAAGAAAAGAAACTCGGAGCAGAGATGAGATTCAAATTGATTAATCAATGGAAAACAGGAAATTTCAACGAGAGTTATTCGATCTTCTTTTTTTCCAATTACTCCCGACGTAACAAAGAAACGGAGTAAAAGTAACACTAGACACGGCGTATCCGTGCTTGATCGAATGCGTCAATGCGATCAAGTCCTTTTTCTTTTTTGACATTCAGTGAAGTAGTACGAACCGTCAAAAGTCAGACGTTTCACGTGCTACACCCTGACGTGGTCACCGTGCGTCACAAACACACGCGATTTCAATTCCGTGGCTTTTAGATAATGAACATGTGCGCAGCATGAAGTAGTTAAACATATCATACGTGCCACAGCACCAGAAGATATCGTTATATAAATGTGTCCAGCAACCAGTGAAGTAGTACATATGTCTTTTGAAGCGCTCAGTGAACAGTACAACTCGTTAACAGTCAGACATCTCACATGTTACATTCCAATACCAAAAGCTCTTAGAACGAACGTTGCATCGCGTAACAAGAGTCAGAGAAATCTCGTCCCTTTCCCACCAAAAATGTTTCGTCGTTGTTTCGCGTGAGTGCAACTTGCGAAAAATTGCACCGCGATGCGCAACTTCGAGTGAAAAAAAAAAGAAAAACAACTTGCGACTTGCGTGTGCGGAAACGAGGTTGCCCGACACGACCCGTCGTTTGATATCCCAATCAGCGGCCGCTACAGTACTCTGGGTGGTATAATGAATTAAATCATTTCGTGGCCGTGACGTGCGTACATAGCAGGTGAACCTTCCTGCATAGCCGCAATGGGTTTGGCGGTCTAGTCGATAGTCCGGCCATCTGCAAACAATGTTACAGCGACCGCAAACCTGATCGAAAGGGTCGATGTGTCGACGGCCACTTAACCGATACCAGGCCCCAGGCTTAATTCCAAGACCGGCCACATAAAGATTCCCGCGATACAATTTACGTGTGCACGTATGCACGGTGTTCGATCGTTACCGCTGCTTCGACGATTATCCAATGGTATGCTAATGAAATCTCTTCATTCGGTACTTAATGCATCGTCACGTGTTGGTCTGTTCTGCGACGCCACGTTGGAGATGTAACTCATGATACGTTTAAACGAGCAAGTGATTGCTCGACGAGTCGGAAATTAGTGAAACGTTACTGAAGCTGACGTGAAATCTGTTTTATTTATTAAATACCTGTACCAGGATATGTTCCAACCCTCAAGTTTCCCAAAAATGCACAGACATTCGCGATCTCAGTCATTGGTCAAGCGTAAATTATTTTGCTGCAGGAAACTGAATTTTCATCAAGAAAGTTAAACGCGATGCAAATATATTTCCAAGGGATAATTTGTACTTGAAAAAAGAAAAAAAGCATATATAACGCGTTACAACATACTGCGCCGTACCTCTGAGATTCTAAATAACCGATTCACCTACACCGCAGCATTAAATTTAATATTTCACCGCTATCCTGTTTCAATATTGAAGGTTATTAGTAAGGTACAACTTCATAAATTGCGATGACCTGATACCATCCTCGTTCCACGCTGGCACGATATAACTCCATGCTGGAACTTTGCGCGAAAAATTCTAATAATGGCGCAGCCATCTCCTAAAAAGTTTATCTCCTTTCTCAAACCGTGTCGCAACGTTTTAATAGCTCGCACGTGACACGAAAACATTTCATTTCACCCGAAACGAAAGTGTCGCCAGCACTCTTAATGATCTCCTTGCCGGGGGAATTTACACTCTCCCCCCCCCCCCCCCCCCCCCCCCCCCTCCCCCCCCCCCCCCCCCTCCTATTCCAATTAAACTTCCAACGAAACTTCCACGTCCTGGATCCGGCACCGGTGTGTTTTTACGTCTGACTCTGTCTAGGTTTCGCTGCGACTTACTAACGAAGGATCTCTCTGGGTTCTGGCAGGCTCGCGCGACAGGAATCGCTGCGACGATGTTCTCGCTCGAGTCGATTACCAGCCATTCGAGCAATTTAATTTCGTGTTGCGTGACGTCGAGGAATTCGACGAACCGCATACTTAGCTGCGTGTCAGGCTCCGAAAATTAGATTGTCTGAGCAGTTCCGTGCCATTGAATATTACAGCGATCAAGTGTTACGTTGCGACTGTACTGTTGGTTACATACGCGTAAACGTTTAACACAAAGTTTCTCTAATCAGTATCAGTTTCCACCAATCTCGTTTGAACGTTTGTTTACTAAACTTTGTGTCATTGTACGCTAATTTACTACATTGTAATTATATTATGCAGTATTGCATAACACGTAGTGAAATTACGTTTCAATAATTATCAATAATTGGATCAAGGAACATCTAGGTTAAAGAATTCCGTAGTAAAATACACTCGTGTTAAACACACACACACACACACACACAGTCTAAATACGTACGCACGACGTAAAAATGCAACGCCCTCGCGGTGCACGTTGGATTACTCCAATACCGGTGGCACACTTTTCGATTAAAGGTCGACAAAACGACGAAAGAAAAAAAAAAAAAGAGGAAAAAAAATTGTACGTCAAATTTCATGGAGTTGTTGCAAAAGGAGAGATTTCAATCTTTAAACCCGCAGTGGATTTCGCTGCGAAGAATATTCTGCAACGCCCGTAGGGACGTTTGAATTAAATAAAATCTTCCACGGAAAAAAGTACGTTCACTTTCCCACCTGCTGCATGATATATGAACACTGTAGGGGAAAAAATTGAATCGGGGATTGTGAGAGCGGAGGCAAGGCGCTTCGAAATCAGCCCAGCCAGAGTGTTTTATTTTTCACGAGGTTGCAACAGTTTGAACACGGACAATTTCTTGTTGAAAATCAAATTAACTAGAATAAATTCAGTATTGCTAGATTTCGTAAAAACTTCTTATTCATTGTCATTCTATCAGAGACTATCGATCATTTGTTATTCCACTAAAGATTTCTAATCACTGGACCAGGATCACAGACGCAAGATCAACTCAAACCATTTCTCACTTTTACCAACTCAACTTTAGTAAATTGCACAAACACTCACACGAGAGTGTGCGAGTAAAGCTTCAAAGGAGCTCATAAAAATTTCAAGGCTCGCACGTAACAGTTTCGCCGAAAATCAGCTCGCGCAAGAAATCACGTCGAACGGCAGTTGAACCTGCGACGAACTTCGGCTTCAGCCGAGGTTGGTTTGACGCTCGTCAAACGCGAAGCACTTTACGTAACCACGGGCAAGTTTCTACGAGTCCCATTCCAACGAGCACCGAAGCAAAGTAAGTTCATCAAACTTAACGTGGGGGAATCGCGCGACGATCGATATTCCCTGGTACGTATTGAACTTGATACGATCGGTCAGTCGCTGATGGCAATAGATGGGGAGAGAGCAACGGCTGAGAAGTTGCCGTTTCGCTCCGGGGACCACGTTTCGCCCCGATATCGATCACATTTCTCCCTTTCTTTCTCGCTAAGTCGCACGGATTATGAAGACGTACACATATTGGACCGCAGCCTAAGCTCTCGCAATATAGCCCGCGCGCCGCATTTATTCGCTCTTCCCCCCTTTCTCGCCGTTTGCCCCACTCTCCCTCGGCATCAGCCACGCGTGATTCATCGACTCTGTTCGTTTGAGGGTTCCAGGCGTGTTTCTATGCGCACGAAATCGCTCGTAACAATCGCGGAATGTTTAAGAAGCTCGGAGCACAGAGTTCTGAGAAAATTGGCGTATCTTCTTCGTTGGGATAATTTTCTAAAAAATATTACCGCCTCAAACATTGACGTGTAGGTTGATGATTTTTTGACTAGAAGTAACTTTCTCTCGAATATGCTACGGCTGTTTTTCTGGATATTTTACATCTTACAGCTGTGAACAACTCGAGGTCGTCAAGAACTCGATAATTCTTATTACTACCGCCAATTGTTGATTATCAAAATTGTTGTCAAAGTACCAATTATTACTAAAACCATCTCCCATTTTTCTCGTGCCGTTTTGTTTTCCATTTTTTTTTTTTTTTTTCGTGGACGAAATTTAAAGAATCGTATTTCAGTCGAAGACACAATGAAAGCAAGTTGTAAAACTCTTGTCTCGTTACTTTACCAAAGCTGCAATTGCCCGTTCAACGCGTGAATAGTTTATTAGCCGCGAAAGACGCGTTTCAGAATTCTTTCGCATGTTCGAATGCTCGTTCTTCCACCAATTCAGGTCACGTTGCGCCAGTAACCCGTTAACAGAAAAACGAATGGGTTACTCAAAGAAACGGGAAGGTCGCTTCAACGCATTACGAATGGACCCGTGAGATATCTCGCGTTCTATATTTTCTCCGGCGTTAAAAGATGGGGACGAGGATGAATGAGAAATTACGCGTAAGAACGAATTTAACTGTTCTCTCTCCGTATCGTTCGGACGGAATCATTATTATTGTCTCGAGCAGACGAGCACTCTCATTAGTATCAACGTAGAAAATAAACGAATCGCGCGAGATCTTTAAATCTATCGCTGCCGAGAACGAACCGTCTCGCCGTTTCCTTTTGATTTCCAATCCCGTAGAAGCAATTTTGCAAATTTACAAGTATCAAAGAGCGTGACTCGGTAACTACAAAGTAAATCACGACACGAGGAGAGTGACATCGATAACGTGACACACTCGCTAAGTTTCATTTATTAATGAAATATACCTGGATGCCCGCCAAATCCCTGCAATTGCACGTACACACACACACACACACACATAGACGGACGAACGATAGGTGAATTTTGTATGTCATACGAGCAAGCTATTTGCGCGATAGAAAGCAGAATCTATAGAACGAGCAATTCCGCTCGTGATCGTGTTAGAAGTTCTCGAGGTGACGCGGATTCCCCATGTAGAAAGCGTCCCGGTTGATAGGTGTACTTCCGCCACAGATTACATTTTCATTGAAACATCTGAGCACCTCGCTCACTCGGGGGACTCGAATTCGTTTTGAACTCACCTGAATCCCGCCAGAACTTGCGTAATATCCAGGGACGTGGAATTATAGATGGCGCAACGTGTGGCGAAACAGAAGGCAAGCAGAAGCCGGCTGCTCTCGGAATTACTATTCCGGGGATTCTCCTGATTTTCAGTATCGCGAAACGAGTACGAGTGCGAGAATTATTTCCTTGGTAAACCGGGGGCCAGGGCGGACAAAAATGAACGCGAAACGTGTAACATATTTCCCGCGTAGAACGAAGCCACGTTGCCACGCACGGTGTGTTCAATTAAGGGAAACAGTGGTTTCGATTGGAACACAGAAACGCGGGTATCTTAATCTGGATTATCCGCGACGAATTATACATTACATTAGTTTGCTGCAAATTTATTTCGCCCCGGACAGAAATTGTGAATCTCCTATGAATTATGGCTTGCGACGCGAGAATCTTCGGAGATCGCCTCCAAATTTTGTAGAATCATATTAACGCCGTTAGAATTGTCAAAGCTTTGTACGATTCCTCGGACTCGAAACTTCGCGGATCGGTACGTTTTATGGAATTTCGAACGCTCCCAGAACTTGAGAAGAATTTAAGGAACTCCCGCGATCCCGCGAAACGGCAGAATTTAGCGGAGTTTGTACAATTACACGGACTTGTGGACTTCGAGGTTCGTAAAAATCCAGCGTCCCGTTAAGTATGTTTAGCGTTTGCTAAAGTAAGTTTTAATTTAGTTGCAACAGCTGGCTCCGCGAGCAGATTACCGTCGCGGGGGATAAAGGAAACAGTGATACGAGAACGAGAGCGTCGAGAATGTAATTTTATCGAATAAACCTCACGGAACTGTTAATCAGCCATCGAAAATACCGAGTTTATGCCGTCATTTGGGAAGTCGAATAAAATTCCGATTTTCCCCGTGATTGAAAATGGAAAAATGTTTTATATTAAAATACGTCGTGAATCGCTAAAGTTTTTATTCAGTTTGAAAAATACGACAATCAAAAATTGTCCCTCGTACTCGCAAAGATCTCACGGTTTTTCTTTTTCTTTTTTTTTTTTTTCGATGCAACGTTTCATTAACCAAATGTGCCAGATTACTTGACGATGAAACACCAAATGAGGCAGGTTTAGACAAGTTTCCAGATCGGCATCTACATCGTCGGAAAACTGCCATTATTAATTGGCGCCGGGAAAATTGAATCCGAATCTGGAACGGTTTCAGCCCGACGCACTTAAAGTGCACGAAACAATTACACGAAACGCTGAAGCTGTGAAAACATGTAAACAACGGCGTTTTAAAGAGGATCCCGTGCACGCTGGTAATCGCAGTTTACGAATACCGATTCCATTTCAATTTAAAAGTTTAATGCCTGGTAACGAGCTGCCGTGTCACTGGAATTTAGTTTGCTTGAAATTCGACAATAGGCAAGCCACCGCGCTGATAAACGCGTACAACCACCAGCCGTGACTCTTTTAATTAGAAAGTTTCGTCCTTTCGGAACTTGCAAAATCAAATGAAAATCAAGGACGACGTGGCAAAATCGGATTAATTAAATTCGGTTCAACGCGTTGTCGTGGTTCATTTACAATGACTCGAACGATGACTCGAGTCGAGATAAGCTCGTTCGTTAAATTGGCAGTGCTGAAGAAACAAAAATCACGTTTGTTGACGAAAAAATCCAAAAATGCAGAATATTCGTCGAACGAAACTTGCCTTAAAAACCGAGGCTACAAATTGGGAAAGATAAAAACGAAATTGGGAAATTACGAGTGATCCAGCTTTCGGAGTTAAATGAACAAGTTGAGCCAAGTAGATCTCCGTGCAAGAGAAAAGAATTATTCTTCTACCAATTTTCCACTCAGAGATAATAAAATTCAACGCTCGTCGTTAAATATCGTTTCACAAAAATATAACAGCGAGGAGCGGTCAAAAGAACCGTGCATTCGAGTGAAAACAGAGGGGGGGAAAAAAAAAAACTCTTGCTACTCATAAATATGGAATTACATCGAATCGGATGATGGGCTGTATCGCAGATGCCGGTTTCGAGCTACGAACACAGACGTTATTTAGCATAGTTCCATCACGGCGCCGCGCCGGCTTCATTAACGCTCCTATTAATATGACTGACAACCACGATACGTTACGAGGCATGCGATTTTCCTGAACGAGATCTCCCGTGCTTGCAACATGCCGGGAGAACTCCCACGTACTTTAACGCGCTCCGTTCATGAATACATTTGCCAACGGGTCGCATAATGAGCCAGGCTGGTCGCATAAACAACAAAAGTGTATCCGCAAAACACTCGGTCTCCTCTGACTAGCGCGGGTCAGGCGCTTGCTTTGGATTAAGCGTTAATGGCGCTTTGGAATGTCTGCGCCAATTCAAATTCAGTCAGGTACGTGCATTTATGTATATTTTGTTAGTTACGGAGAGTTTGGATCTCACGAAAATATTTCAACTTGAGCTCCTAATCTGGATTTTACGATTCTATTAAGTGTGCTTTATGTTTGAGACCAATTTGATAATGTAGAAATTACAAAATGCTTAACATTTGCACAGAAAATTGTCAGTTGTTTTAATAACGTTAAAATTGAAGCCGTTCAGGCTGTAAATAAAGGAAATAAATACGGATCGATTAAGGGAGTGATTATCATTTTTCAACTGCAAACTTCCACGATTTTAGAATTCATTGTAAACATAAAAAGAGATGATTCGTAAATAAAAGAATAAATAAAAAACATTTTATGAATGATACTGCATGTTTTATGTAACGAAATGATGAGAAATTGGAGCGTTAGTTTTAAAAGCGCGATAGCTTTTGGGCAGAGAACATTCCCTCCCTCCGCGTGAAACACGTTTATGGTTATTGCCAGGAAGTGGTCCAACGACGAGTACTCGCTCCCTTATTCTCGTGTGTCGCGAGGGATTCGTTCAATTCTAACTGCATCCCAACCTAAACATAACTAACTAATCCAGACCTGGCCGATCTAACTAAGTCAAGGTCTAGCCAGACCACCTTAACACTCCAGACACCGGACTGTATCCAACTTACATTCCAATTAAATTATACGATTAACGTAACCTCGATCTAATCTGCGCAACGTGTTTAATATTTCTAATGCAATCAGCAGCTGTACCCGAGATTGCCAATTTGGAAATGTCGTCGAGTCTCTTGTCGAATCATCATCAACTGGTGCTATTCGTTTAGAAAAGTGAAGTTATCGAGCTAATTGAGGATCCAACGACACACTTTTGCAAATTTTTTATGTACACGTATCAGAAATTAATATATGTTCATACGTGAGAGTAAATAGTCTTTCTCTGTGGGAAAGTTCAACTCTTGTTAAATATTTCCCACAAATTCTCCAAAGAACAGCTAATTCTAATTTACAGTACTTTGAGAACAATTTGTATTACGTATTCCAAATTAATTTCGGAAATTTGTGAAATAAAGTTTCCACAAACCTCGGGCACTTGCAACAAAATTCTCCCTCTTGCAGGCACTGAATTTGTTATTTCGAGTTAATTGAATTCGGCGGAATGAATAAATTCTAAGAAATTCTCCGCGCGACATTCGTTGCTTAAATAAATGTGTATTACGGTGCAAGAAAAGCCGGCAAAGTTCCTTTGCGGAGGCAATATGTGAACCGTGTGAAATATAGCAGCACCTGTGTTGCAGGACTTTTGAAAAACTTCATAAAATGCCCGGCTCGCGAGAGAATCTCCGGTCAAGATAAACTTCCTCGTTCGTCGCGAGAACGTAACTTTGAAAGTTGGACTCCTTGATTAAATAGTCACGACCTTATCTAATCAACTAACTCAGTCACTCCTGTCCGTGAATGGAAGGAATTGGAAATGTCGGAGATAGTAATGGAACACTCTCTCTACATCCGCGAGTGAATTTCTTATCTAACGCTGGAAAGGTCAGCTGGCTCGTTCTAATCCATCACTCGGTGACAATCCAATATTTGCGCTAACAAAAGCAATTGTTCGTAAGGTGTCGACTTTTTTGAAAAAAAAAAAAAAGAAAAGAAAAGGAAAGGAGTGTTCCTTGCGATTTAGTTGAAACAATAGTGTGTTGAAGTCTTTAAAAGATTATTTCAAAATATAAGAAGAAGAAGAAGAAGAATGTTGTAAGACAGTACTAAAGAATGAAAAAATGTATGTTGATCGAGGATATAGTCTTTGATGAAAGTTAGATCCATAGTGAGGTTTATTGTACGACAAACCAATAATTTTCTAGAGTTGAATGTTCCAAGATAGAAATGTTGAGCGTACGGTTTAAAAGAATAGAATTTGTACTGACAAAAGTATCATTGACGAGTAATAGATAAATAGTGATTGTTTTTCATTGTTTTTCGTCGAATTAAATTAATCCGAGGAACAAGTATTACTTTATTGTCGGATAAAAAATAGTCGCTTCGTTCGATTGAAAGAATTTGACAAGCTATGCCTACATCTGCAAAATCGTGTTGATGAAAGGGTGAAGATCTAGGGAACAAATTAGTGAGACAATCTAAAAGCCATCTCTAGATAAGATCCAAGTGTTGTTTTATCTTTTCGAGCAAACAGCATGGTAAATCAGCCTGAGGGGACTAGATTATCGGTAGACGGCTTGAGAAATGGCGTTGGATCCGCCTATGGGTACATAATACGTCCTCCCTAAACGCAGATGAATCGCTCTAGGCCCTGTCAGACAAAGCCATTCGTCTACACTCTACACCCACGCATGGTGTGTAAGTTATATCGATTAGGTTTAGAAAGGCAGACATTGTGCGTGGATTAAATCTTTGTCAGCGTGTCTGCTCGAATTTTATCGTGGACCGACGTAACAAGTATCAATTTAGTTTGAAGAGGAAACGACTCCGATGAAATAATTTCGAATTAAAATGATTTACGATTTATAATTTCCGAGTAACGAGTGCAGAGCATTCACAATTGTCACACAAGACAGAAATAAATTTCTTTCTTAAATTCGTTGTGACATTGATACGACGAGTGTTTGCGGAACTTGGTCTGATTTACTTCAAACTTCAAAAAAAATTTACTGTTAACGTCATGTGTGAGAACATACATCCACGATAATTTAAGTCGAAAATGACAGAAGATCAAACAACAAGCGAATAAAGAAATTATTCATTAGATAGAAAGTACGATCGATAAAATGAAATTGAATTCGTTGATCCAATCCTCTCGTTTCGCTAGACTGACAATCCTTCCCATCTCGCGCAATCAAAATGAAACAATATACAAATATTACATACGCGTGTGCAGCATGTATTTCGTTCACGTGAATAATTAGATCACGCAGTTTGCAAAGTAAGAAGCAAATCAAAATTCAATTTTCGCATACACCGTAAACCCTCGTACCGTGTATAACATAATATCGCTGCAATATCAAACTACAAGTATATATCGCGCAATGCATCTCATTATGCGCGCCTCACGCCGCAATCATTCTCGACTTTCGTCGTTAATGCAGAAAACGTAACGTGGTGGCGAAGTAACGAGACACTTATCGAACGTTTTTGATAGTGAAACTATCGAGGGCTAAAAATTGAGTCAAAAGAAATTGGAGTGCAAGGAATAGGAAGTGAACACGAATTTTTATTCGTACATTTTTACAAAATTCCAAAAAAAGAAAAACCGCAACGTTGTAAGTCCAAATCCAAATTATAATAGTCTAAAAGAAAATTATAAATTGGTCATTTCGACCACTTTGGTTGTTCTGTAGTATTGATTCGCGAGCAGAGACGCCGGAAAGAACGCTTCACCGGTTACCGGTAACGATTTTCCGTCAATAAAGTTTACAGATTCGGCGGTGCGCCGCGAAAAGGCTTAGGGGAAACGAGCATTCAACCGAGCGAACTTAAGTATGCGGCGTCCCCACTTCGGAAAGTAAATAATTGCGTTCTAATTAAAGCAACGACATAGAGCTTTGCTAATTACTTAGTCTCTCCAGAGTGCAGGATTTAGGCGAATTTCACGCGACGTTGCCGCCCTAGCGTTTCCAGAGCTTACGTAATACAGTGTTAAATTATTGATGCAAAGATAAGATTACCCGTGGCTCTTAAAAAATACCACTCGGCTACTTTCACAATGCGAGCCGGATTGTTTGGAAATTCAAATGAAGTTTTCTGAAATGCCGAGATATATTAAAACATATAATTCCAATATTTAATAAACTTAGTTAGGTTTCCACACTTTATACTTATTTCATTCTCGGGATTTTTTCATTTTCAGGGTGTAACGCGTAAAGTATCTGTCAAAAATAACGCTCTAAATTTCTAATCTGAAAAATGTGACAGATTCGTTTGCTCGAGGAAACTCAACTCGCGTTTAGACATTCTAGAAAAGTATGAGATGTATTGAATCACGTTACGCAACGTTTGCAAATTATGTTTCAAACGAACCGAGCCGGTTCTCTAAATTCACAAAACACTGTGAGACGATCATGGAAAATACAGTGACGATTGTGTTCATGATAACGTCGCGCGTTACCATTCAACTACGACACTCTGATAAATACAATATCGCACAACGACAAAATGATTTTGCAAAAGCGTGACGTGTTCGAACGTGTTCAAAGAGAATTTTGAGGTTTCGACGGACATGCGAGGCCTTCAGAAGAGCGCGAGGATTACGAGAAATCAGACAAAGGGGACGTTTGAGACTCGAGAGTCATCCTGCAATTGGTTTCCCGTGCAAACGAATTTTATATTTAGCCTTTTCCTGCGGAGAGTGTCACTCGCCGAGGTGAATCGAGTTAAACGTAGAATTACGAGCGAACGCTCGACTTTTTAATAAATACGAAACGCAAGCGTAAGTAGCTTGGAGAGTTCCCCCGCTCGTCCTACATGCTCTCGAGAAATGGAAACTACGCTCGTCGCGATAAAAATAAGCAGCCTCTATTTCGTTTTCGCTTCGCTCCGAATCGAGCTTGCCTTGGAAACGTTTTCGCGTAA